>BGPT01002157.1:123923-138430 GCA_003297045.1 Symbiodinium sp. clade C Y103 | reverse complement strand
GTTCCTCTGGAGGGCCCTCGCGAGCAGCCTGAAGAGCACGCTCAGCGAGCTCTTCTCTTGTTGGTGGCGGCTCTTGAGGAGGCGGTGGGATAGATGAAGGTGGATTGGCTGTTTTTGCAGTTGGTGGTGGCTGATCTGGGGGAGTTAGGGCACTAGCCTTAGCTGCAGGGTTAACAACTGGTNATTGGCTGTTTTTGCAGTTGGTGGTGGCTGATCTGGGGGAGTTAGGGCACTAGCCTTAGCTGCAGGGTTAACAACTGGTGGCTCTTGAGATGCTTTTGGCGTGCTTACTTTTGGCTCTTTGGGAGCTTTTGGCAAAACACTTGAATCTGAAGAACTAACAGCTGCGTCGCGCCCGGAGGCAGCGACCCCTGAAGCTGGCTTTGGTGATGAACCCTTTGAGACTGCCTTCCAGGTGCAATCGGCTCAGGAGACCTTAGTGACGGAATCCAGCCAGAAGCTGGCTGTTGGCGATCTGATGGACGCCTTGAACTAGATCTAGGAGGCTGTCTTTTTGGTGACGGGGGCCTATTAGGTCTAGATGGGGTCCTACCGGATGCTTTTGGATCGGATGTCACTGAAGGTGCAGCGGGTGCTGCAGGCGCCGCGTTCGAAGGAACAGCAGGCCTCTCCTTCGCCCTCGGCTGCTGGTTCGGGCCGATGTACCGGTAGTACCTGTTCCAGGTCTGCTCTGGTGGGTGATCCTCTCCAAAGATAAACCTGTTGATGATACGTGCCGGTGGCAGCTCTCGAGAATCCAGCACTTGTTGTGCGTGAGTTGCACCTCGTCTTCGGTCTAATCCGTATGAATGAACCCACTCTTGGAAAGGTTCCCAGATATGATAAGCTAATGCAAGGGTCAAAAAGCGATCGTTCAAGAACTCGTTGATTTGGTCAAAACAAGAGATGAACCAACGTTGGTCAATGTCAGTTTGATCCAAAGAGTACTTGCGAAGCCAAAATCCCCCAAAGCTATCCCCACCAGAATTACGGTAAATCCAATTGCGAACTTTGTCAAAGTCAGTAAACCACGTTCGAACAGCCTCTTGCCAGCGGACGGTTTGACCGCCACGAGAGCTTCGGATTCTAACCCGTTTGGGCTCTGCTGAACCGGCTGCCGGNAGTAAACCACGTTCGAACAGCCTCTTGCCAGCGGACGGTTTGACCGCCACGAGAGCTTCGGATTCTAACCCGTTTGGGCTCTGCTGAACCGGCTGCCGGAGATGTACCAACTTGGATACCCTCTGATGGATCTGGTACTACGGATGCTTCTGTCGCGACAGAGTCAGCGACCTCGGAGTTGGGTGCGGATGCAAGTGGCTCGGATGTCCCTACCTCACTAGTCTCTGCACTTCCTTCCGGATTGATTTCTGGGACTTCTTCAGATGGTGACGAAGGTGCCTTAGTTTCTTCCTTAGTCTGATCAAGATCTGCAAAGGCAGACACAGCAGGGACCNTTCTGGGACTTCTTCAGATGGTGACGAAGGTGCCTTAGTTTCTTCCTTAGTCTGATCAAGATCTGCAAAGGCAGACACAGCAGGGACCTCAGATTCTTCATGTGGCTGTCTGCAACACGTCCTGACCTGAACAATGGGAGCTACTGGCCTCTTCTGTCGCGACGGGCTCGTCAGCGACCACCTCTGAAATCCCAATTGCTGAGTACACTGCACCAAGTGACTGTGCCTGCGCAACCTCTGTCTCTTCCTCTTCCTTGACGTCAATTGAAGATGGAGCGTCGGCTGTCGGCACGGTCGCCTGGAGTTCCTCCTCAGAAAGATCCGCCCAGTTACGGCGAGCGTCAGCGACTTCCGCAGAGGTCCGGGGAACTTCTTGCTCAACCCTTTCCTCTACTTCCGAAGCTTCGGCCGCCCCAACCGGAGTATCTGTCGCGCTGTGATCAGCTGCGACCTCGGACCCTTCTGAAGGCATGCAAGAGCAGTGAACGAAGCGAAGTCAAAAAGGATGGGGCCTAAAACCAAGTTAGACAGGATGGATTTAGTACCCTTCTAATTCTAAGCCAAAATACGGCTGATAACCAGAGAAACAGGGGGAAAAACCAGGGGCCCTAAGGGTACCAAGTCCACCCTGTCCCATACGTGCAAACACCCTTTTGCTGGTGGGTACTCATAGCTACCTTACCACTACACTAGATCTATATACATATACCTCTACATAGTGGGGGTGCAGGGGCTCGTAAATTCTCAACTAACATACCAAAAAAAAACAGGAACATGAAGACTGTTTGCTGTTTGTGGTGGTCATGTTGTGGCGGGTTCACATCAACAATGATTGCAATGAATGCGGAGTATCACCCGCAAAATAATTGTATCAGAAATGGGAAGTTAAGAGCGTAGCATCAAAAGAGTGTTGCAAGTCACCTCAGTATGTTAAGACCGTCGCATCAACAGTGTGCTGGAAGTTCCAAAATAAAGTAAAGAGCGTAGGATTCTGAGAGTGTTGCAGGCTACTTCAGAAAGTAAAGAATAGCACCAAGAGCATGTTGGAAGTTCTAAGAAAAGTGAAAAGCGTAGCATCAAGAGCGTGTTGCCAGTTGCTTCAGGAAGTTGGCGCCGTAGCATCAAGTCATCAAGTTATTTATTTACACGCAAGGAGAAAAAAAGGAAAAACCACTTACTAGCCTGTGGGCCGAACCCATGTGGATCTGCCTTTGGGAGCATCTGCTTGCAGGCAAGAGGTTCACTCAACGCGCATGATCCAAAACCGGACCCAATAGGTACGGCGCACAGACCTCTGAATGCTTGCAGACGCGGAGATGAAAAACGTCAGCTTTCCTACTGGTGAATCGAACCTCCTGCTACATATGAAAATGTAAGGGCCATAAATTGGAGGCTGCATTCCCGACTATGAGGACCCTCCCAAATCACAGCCATCTAAAATCTGCCTTCGGCTTCTCTTCCACAGGGTCGGCCCTGGACTTTGCCTGTGGCAGAGGATGTTCTACCCATGGTAAACTAACAGTTTGCTATTGAAAATGGCCATAGAAGTAGTGGATTTTTCCCATTAAAAATGGTGATTTCCCATAGTTATGTGGCTGTTTACCAGAGGGTAATGATCCCTCTTTCTTTCCTATTCAGCTCCCCATTGTCGCCCATGTTCTCGAAAATTCTTCCCACAGGAAACAAGCGAGCAAATAGACAAACAAGAGAGGTAATGGCGAAACCAAAATCGCTTCTGAAGCATGTCTGCCTATTGACCCTTGGCTGATCCTACCCATGGTATACCCCGAGGAAATCGAACCTGGCAATGTCCCATCAAAACCCACCCAAACGAGCGGAGCCTGAAGCAAACCTTGAGAGGATACTTGCTGGTGCTAAACGTAGGGAATGGGGGAATGATCCACAAACCTTTAATTACTGTCACAATCATCCCAGTCCCCCATTCCCCACTATCATTGGATTGGTCTATACAAGGGTCATTTCTGCAGGAAAAGGAAATATTTGATGGCAAAAACCTATGGTTTTCTGGTGAAGATTTTCCCTTCAACCAATCCAAGATAATCCAAAGATGTTCCCTTCACTCCTGGTGAACAAATCCAATGATCCAATGATCCGAGGTTTGTTCACCAGGGGTGTCCGCCGTGCCTCACTGGGCGTTTCGTCTGGAGCCGTCACCGACCTCGGATGCCAAGCCCTGGCTTTGTTGATGCAACCCATTTCTGATGACAGATATATCTATATGTGGCTTGGACATACGTATGTATGTAAATATGATATACATGTATATACATACGTGATCATATTTGTACATATACAGTAACTTGTCGTGGGTTGAATCACCCTTACTATTCAACCCAAATCCAAAAAGCATAGTTTGTCAGTGCCGTGTTCTGCATGACACATTCTCTACCAACTTATGCCAAATGTATGTCTTCCAAATTGAGCCGGAACTCAGCCCCCAAACTGCCCCTCCAAATCTGAGTTTCTAGGAAAATTATTGATTTTGATATAGTAAAAAACAGTCAAGTAGTAGTGATTTGACAGATAAGCAATATCCTCTCGGGAGTGAATCAAACATGTATTCCCAAGGCTGATGTAGGGGTATGTGGAGGCGCACTGATTTGGCAGCAACACAAAAATACCTGGGTTGCAAATACATGTGAACTCATTGGTTTAAATACACATGACCTATTGAATGGTCACCCGCATGTTAGGCACAGATATGTTTGAATTACGATCATGAATCCTTGAAGACAATTCCCCTTATTAGCCATTGGGAAAGGGCAAAGTCCTATGCAATTTTAAAGTGTGGTGGTTTCCTCTGCAAAACATCATCTACTAAGGCTATACATTTCTCATGGGAGGCTATGTTTACATGGAACCATCTGCGATCACCTGGGTGTGTCTGAACATGGGTGCAATATGCTTCCAAATGGCCACTTCAAAAAGTGACAATTATGACTTACCAGTGGATTTAAGGTACCCTATTTCTAGATACCCTCTGGTAGACTAACATAACTATAGAAAATCACCATGCTATTAATGGGAAAATCCACTATACATGGCCATTTTCAATAGTTATGTTAGTTTACCAAAGGGTAAACCCATATAATGAAAGGATGACGGGGCCTCACCACATCCTCTGCAACCAAGTCGCTGCATGGCATCCACCGTATCCACCGTGTCCGGCGCGAACGCTGCATGCGCTGCATCTGGCTCCAAGGCAACTTCCTCCTGGCAGTGAAAGTACAGTAACCAGGCCCATTATCTCAGTTCATTGGCAAATATACAGCACACACACATGCATATATATATATATATATTGATACCCTATACATACATTACATTGCATTACATTACATTACATTACATTGCATAACATAACATAACATAACACAACATAACATAAAAACACATAGACAAAACATATGTATAGGTAGATAGGTAAATAGGTGGATATAGGTAGATAGGTAGGAACATTAATATTCTACTACCTTTGGGGTCAATCCAAAGCCTGCGATGGAATGGTTTGTCTCCATCGGAACCAAGAACAGAGACCTAACTTTCATAGTTGGTGACAAAAGACCATGGCTACGAATGAGAAAAACATGGTTGTCAAATTGTTCATTGATGGTTTGTGTCTTCAATCAATCTCAAGCAAATCCAACAGAGATGGAAAACAAGGAAATTTGCAGGAAGCACCAAACTTTCATCAACCGACGCTGTAGCTTCATTGGTGTACATCTTCGCTTCAGATATCATACTGCACCTTTGCAAGAATATGGGGATGGTTCAAGTTACCTATGAAGTGACAAGATTTTGGGAATAACCATCCAGTCACTAGCGATTTTTGAGTAGGTACCAGGGTTTTGACCAATCGACATATGGACAACAAAGATCCAGGACTCTCCTGATACTGGCACCATACCACCATCGATCTGAGAATGCAGTTACCACCAGTTCTACATGCTATTCTCTAGCTACATACCATCCATAAATAACTATGGTTTATGGTAGATATATGACATCTATATAGTATAGTATATAAATATAGTAATATAATATAATATATAGTATATAATAGATAGATGTACATAGTATTTATGGCAAGTTATAAACCCAACTTACCTCACTTGGGAGAAAACACCTTGCAAGTTCTGCCTGAAAATCCTGCTGAAGTCATCAGGCCTGCACTGTCGGAGGAGCGCTCTGCTCAACGGTCTGCTCAACGGTCTGCTCACTGACCTGACCACAGTTGGCTGATCGTCTGGTGTCGCTACTGTAATTTTTGAAATACCCGGCCTGGGACTTTCAACACACGTTGCAAACTGGACAATCACAATTTCTATATAAAGGAAAAGTATTGATAGATAGACCATTTTCCTTGGCTAGCTTACATTACCAGAGGGTAGACAACACAGAAACTTGCATTATTTTGCATTTCTTATTTGTCTGGTGGTTTCAACTCACACCTAACCATATCCATATCCATATCAATCAGAAACCGCATTCACACATAGGAAGGGAAAAAAGAGATTTTTTGCAAACAAAAGCTTCCAAACAGCTTGTTCAAGACTGATAATGACACGGAAAACAACACCTGGTGCCATGACATGTGAAAAAGAGATACAAGGGGCAAACACGCTCAATGTGACTAGTTCCTGGAACCACGGGGCGGGGTTGAACGACGTTGAACCATGATATTGTGGTTGATTCATCCCATTCATTATATCTTGATTATATCCCATTGTACAAGTATAGGTATAATATATTTCATTAATCAATTGCATCCCATTATTAAATACCATAGTGGGATATAACACGAACAAAACCCTGTAGTCCAAATCGTGTTTCTTCGCTGAACGCGCCGTCGAAGCGCGTCGCGCCTCCATGTCTTGTGGCGGAGCGTCCCGGGGCGCCTGGGGGTACCCGTAAAACATGGCATTTTGGGTTGGGATTTTCCATTAAAAAAAAAACATCCAGCTATTGGGGATCCATGGAAACTTCCATTTCAAGACACAACAAAGTGACAGAACTTTGGATGACATCTTGTTCCACAAAAAAAGACACACTACTTTTGATGTCAATTCATGTCCGCTACTGTATTTCATGCACAGGGTCACCCACACCATCCCAAATACAAGGGGGGTGGATCTATTAAAATTAAAAGGTTGGAGAAATTCAGAGGATTGTTGTTTATTGAAACATTTATATCCCATCAATTATTTTCCCATTCTCACCATTACATATATGATCCCATGAAATAGCCATTCAATAGCCGTTTCTCTCTAATCAAACGCGGCGATGGAAAATCCTCCATTTATAGTTGATTTTCCAAGCTACAAACCTTCATTTGGAGTGGATTTTCCGACAATATAGCCCTGTTTGATTACCAGTAAATGGATCAATGTAGGTTGGCGCATCCCAAGCTGATCATGTTGATGTCCCGCCTCCATTGGTTTCGGGAGTTGGACATGGATTTGTTCTTCTGCCATTTGGGGCACCTGTCAGTGTGTCCATCGCCGCCAAACGAGATCGTCTCATTTTTGTACCAACCGAGCTAGACCTCCCCAAGTACATTAAAAAAATGGGAACATACTCATTATATAAATCCCATCAATTTGGGACGTTTACCCTTCTTATGGGTCAATTGAAATGTTTGAGACATGTGTGCCAATGGTCCCAGGAACTACTCAGTGAGTTGGAAGCCCTACACGCAATTAGGGGGCCTTCGATCAGCGTACATGGGTTTTTGTCTTACTGTCATCTTCAATCCGTGGGAATTGAAAAGTCAATGGAACAGCCTGAAACAGTTGAGATGGCAAAAACATGAAATGCAGATGGGCCAAAACTGGAAAAAAGCAACGAAGTTTCATTCCTTGACTTATCAGGCTCATCATATAAATTGAACCTCTCAAGTGTGGTGCCAGGAGAATTGCATTGCTTTTGGCTGTGAATCCAGGTACATAGTTGTTCTATACTCAGACCCAGCAAGTTGTGGGTTCCTATTTTTGAATTCCCACTGGACTGTTTTTTTTGGTCATTTGAAGCATGACGCATCCAATGGAAGTGAACCCAAAAAATACAAAGTACGAACAAACGAAACAAAAAAAAAAAGCTTTAGAACCCTGACTTATAAGCCAAGATGACACAATTTAATATCCTTTTGCAAAGGTATTTTTAGCGGGCAAACTTTAGTAGCTCACAAACCTACATCTGACCGATGCATAGAGCCTCCTGAATCGGCACTGCTGGGACTTCAGGTGCAACTTCTGTCAGATCCATCAGTGGGTCCTGGAGGCTGGTTGATGTCTCCCTCAATGACCTTAATCCCGTTGTTTGGAATGTACAGTCAAAGCCCGAAATACCAGTTATTGTTATGATCTTACTTACTGGGTTCCCGTGCAAAAAAAAAACAACTTGTTTTTTCATCGGGTTCGCACACAATTTTTGGGTATAAAACAGATGCCCCCCGCGCGCGCGAACTCATCCAAAAAGAATTTAAAGTTTGAGTTTAGACACTCGCTGAGTTAGATGGTTGTAAATGGGGGTATCATTCCATTTTTACGGAGTGGCTTACTGACTTATAACTGGTAGAGGGCCAAAAAAAAGCCATGACTGTAAAACCATCACATAGCAGGCTGTTTGTCCGAATCAGCATTCTTCAAAGGCATGAGACATAAAAATGATACACTTGCATACAATTAAGCAGTCTGCAAAACGCTCTGTCATTCCATCATGCTGGTTGGTCCATAGTGCCTATAGGGATTCCCAGCCAATGGAATATCAATTCTCCAGCCACTGGAGGTAAGGAGAATCCTCCTGGGTCAGACTCTATTAATTATATATATATATAAATATACCTATACATCATTTATAATAGATCCTGTGAAAAATGTCATGTTTTCCCATGAGGAATTCCGATATATTGTCTTATATATACATATGTATATGTAAATATATGTAAATATATAAATATATATATATATATATAGATGGATTAAAAATCAACCACCAGGGGGTTTGATTCACACCAGGAGATCTCCTCTTTGAGCAAATCCTTAAAAATCAGGTCGAGGAAGTAGAGTCGATCCTGGGAAAAAAAAAGGAATTCAGACCGCTTGTGACCCCAAAGTGAAGGGGTGGCGATCTGGTACATAATTTGTGTTTTGCCCCCATCATTTTTCAATATGTTTAGCATTTTGGGGGCATGTGGAGGGTATAGATATCCATAAACCTTACATAGCAAGCCATAATTAGCCATAATTCATGTTTGTAATGTTTGGAAAGGCAGTTGTAGGATCTCAATTGTGCGGATTGAATCTAAACATTGCATAGTAAGACACGTCATGCGACCTGTTGACGCTTGGCGATCTGCAGACCTGCATTATGAGATTTGGCTTACACCATAAGTATAGGTCGACAATTCTGTACCCAAATGCTCCATGGTGTCTACAAAACTGGGTGATTCTTCGGGTAAATGTTGATGGATATTCCAGCACCATGGAGCATTGGGGATAGGGATAGGTCTGACGGCCAAGTTTCGCTGACCGAAGTTTAGGAGATGTCTACCCATCATGACACTACCCCGTGGTAATTTGACATAGCTATATATAGAAAATCACCATCTTAATGGGTATATAAATCAACTATACTTGGATCATTTGCCAAAGCTATGTAGTTTTCCAGAGGGTATCCCAAATCTTCCATCAACATCTCCTAACCAAAGGAAGCACCATAAAAAGGTGCAGTAGGGCACTATCCATGTGAAATGGTGTGCTGTCTGGGGGGCCAGGGAACACCTAAGGGCTTTCGGGCATCGTACCCGTCTTCACACCAAGCTTCGGGAGCCTTTGCATTGCCAAGGGTAAAGACGCAGAGGTTTTCAGACAGCCTTGCAGGTTGCATGGGATGGATCAATTGACAACTTATCCATGAAGAGGTTCTTATGAAAACTTAAAGTCTTGAGATGTTCAGATTTTAGGATGTTTGGAGTTTAGATTCTGCACTGTTCAGGGTCTGTGTAGTTGAGGACACTGACACAAGCGGCAAGTCACCCTAAGTTTGTGGAACTATATATATCCCAATATATCCCATTAAAGTCTCCATTGAATAGCCCCACTATGGTCCAAACCACACTTGCCTCATTGGTCATTGCATTGGTTTCAGGAAAATCTGCAGGAAACCATGGATTTTGCCGCCAAGTCGCTGCTTTTCCTGAAGATGTTCACACCAATTCCGGGGACATTGCCTCCATTCTTGATGAAATCCCAGTAAGATCACTATTTATATTACTGGTAGCACATGGATGTTGACGGAATCCCAATAAATCACCATAAAGTGGAGGGTAAATCCCCATTTCCGACACACTGCGCCTCTGGCGGCCATCGCCACCTTGAGCGCTTCGGCCTCACACGTTGATAGCTTCCGCTGACTAGGACCAAGGACCTGGGTACGATTGTATCATCCTATGGATACAAATCCCCAGTGCTTCATGGTGCTGGAATATTACCCCAAGAATCACCCAGTTTTGTAGGTAAAGATACTAGCACCATGGAGCATTTGGGAATATTTCTTGAGAAGATACTTCCACCACCTGAAATGAAACCCGAAGTAAAAATCCCCTCAGAAGATACCGCTGGATCCATGGGAGTTGTCGTAGTTCATACCGATTCTGGCTATTTCAACCAGCTATGGAAGCCATGGCCCATAGATTTATATACGAAAAAACTCATACACATTACCTAGCTATAAAATGGTGATTTACCTATTACAAGGTTGCCCCCCAGCGATTAGCTGGTTTATATATACACCTAATGGACCATAGGTACAAGTATCATACACCATAGGGCCATAGGTATTGATGACCTTCCAGTTCGCAAACCATCGAATCATCAGAGGCTATCGCCGCATCGTGCTAGACCTTGGTGCCTCCCAGTTTCTAACGTGGCCAGAAATCCTGGCAAAAACTACATTCAGAATATGATACACCAACATGTATGCGCATCGAGGAAGAATGGTTCCTTACAAGATTCTTAGATCATCAATGTTGGGTGATAATGATGAACAATTTGCTGATCAACCCCTGGCAAAATTGATTGTTGACTATGCATCTCCAGTTACGTCTGTTCTTCGCCCACTGGTACCTCAAGTTTGCCCCATTCCCAAATGAGAATCACCAACAAGTAACCTTTTAAACCGTTCGATTAATCCCATGCCCACATATAACCAATTTGATGATGGGCAAATTGGTGCCTGGTGGGAAAACCAATAATTATTCTCCAAGGTCTCATCAATTCAGGTATCCAGGGTATGAAAAGTTGTAACCCAGTTGCAACTTTTAGTAAACCCCGAAAAAAAGCCCAAAAGTGTTTCCAGGATGGTAGTTTGATGATGTTTACCTCATATATTTCCAGGTTTTCAACTTCTCAATCATCGATCATATATTCCATGACATACCCGTTTGTAATCCATGACAAATTACTATCTTTAGTGGCAAATTCCCACATCTATATATATATATATATACACATACATATACATATGTATATGTCCTAATATACAAGTCCCATATAAATCCCATTTTCCATGGTCAAATCCCATCTGACTATAATTTCTTATGGTTCAATCTCCTCTAAATTCCTTGGGGATATAGATACCTTGGGTTCCCCCCCATCGGATGCCAGAGGCACTGGGCTGCTCGTCTTTGCCCAACCTGAGACCCAGGTGACAAAACAGTCGTTCCAGCATACTCAACTATCAATCTAGAGAGTATTGCGGTACACAGCATATCATATATATATATATACATATACACATTTACATATATATATATATATAGATATACAAATACATAAACTGTGGATAATATATATATATATACGGTATATAATATACTTTTTGTATCATAATCTACATATTTTACACAGTGGTATTTTACTTGGGCACGTTTTCATGGAAAACTGTTGTTTTACGATGGGCCGCCAGATCACTGAGCAGCCGGACAGGTCAATGACCTCATTTTTCCTTTTTCCCTTAGGCCTGGGTGGCTGGGTGGCATAGTTACACCACTGGACCGCCTTGGATTCAACATACAAATTGGGCCCCTCTAAATGATTGCTAATGTTCTAACTCCACGAAATATAGTTTATGATACTTATAACTATAGTCAATAGGTTTCTTCAACAAACTTTCAACTGGGTCTAAATTGCATCAATCAAGTGGATAGACGTAGTTGTTGGGTGTCCTCTGTAAACAGCTTCTTTCGGTGAGGTTAACGGTTCACCGATCTATACCCCCACCAAAAACTAATGTTTAACCTTCGAAACATCGGGAAATTAGAAGGCCACTGTATCATAATTTCTTCTGTTTCCGGTCAATGAGGGTGAAAAGGCAACTGCTCCGGTGGCCCAGCGGCAATACTCATTCCTGGAATCCATAAATCCATGGTTGATTGCATATGGATTTTGCCATGGACTCAAGTTGAATAGACAGAATTTCTCACCGGATTCTATCATGTTCTACCATTTCCACTCGTTTTTCAAGGTATCACGGTTTACTCAACCAGAAATGATCTGCATCCTGGTGCCCCAACAAACCCTGACACTGCAACTGCAGCTTCTCCAGCAGGGCCGGATACCGCGCCACCGCCTCGGTTTTCGGACGACAGGAAACCGTCGCAAGATTCAGGGTGGCTTGGGTTCCAGTTATGTAGGTATAGTATAATCTGAAAGACTATTACAATAATGGGGCAATCTGCTGCGGCTGCGTTCTTTCGGTACGTGTTTTGCCCCAAACTGCGAGAATACTAAATATTGATATAAGTATTACCTCCATCTCACTACATTTTTGCATTTACCTAAGACAGTACCAAAACCATCTTTGAACCATATCTTAAACATAATCACCGTCATTTGCAGTGATTCCAGCCGTGCGCCAAAACCACAACGAACCCAAAAAGCTTAAACAATCCCAAAATAACCCAACCCCAAATGATACCTAAACAGGCCTATATAAACAAATCCTGGACCAACCCTAAATCAGACATACATAACCCCACCAAAAAAAAACAAACCTGGATAAATTTTAAATTTTCCTTGAATAACACCAAATGAACCAAACAGACCCTAAATAGATTGATCCTAAACCAACCTTGAAGAAAGTCCAAACTAACCCTGCTCGCAACCTATCTCCAAAGCAACTAAACCCTCCATGAAACTCCAGGCTCCCCAACGGATAGAACACTTTCTCCTGAAATTGGCTGCAAGCTCCAGCCCTGGCAAAGTGGGCTGGGAGAACTCGACTTGAGCTACTCTGTGAACCAACAAAACAAGAAACTCACTGGAGTTGGGATAGGGATTGGGTTCTTATACTTTATTATAGAACTATATATTCTATAATACATATTATATGCTATTATATGTTATATAATTTTATATATTCATATAATATTGGAATTTTAACAAAGGTACGACAAGATAAGACAAAAAGAGCCGCCGTTCACATGAGGCTTGGTTCACGTCGGCATCCAGGCAGAAACCCAGGCCAAAAATCCTGACCAAGGAATCGCTCCAAGAAATTTAGCCATGGACACAGTCCACATCCAAGGAAGCTAGCAGCTATGCAGACTATGTACATGTTTATGTACATGTTCATGTACACCATGAAAGATTAAGAGACAAAGCCAAGTAGAGCCTATTGGGATATGACAATTGGAATTTGTAGCTTTAACCACAAGAGACTATAGCATGCAAATATAGCCTGGTTTTCATAGTGCTGGTGCTGCACCATGGTATCGATACATGCCTAACAACAAAAACATGGCCACTTATGGCAGCACACATTTGTGCTTTTCTGGTGCCACACCATTGTTCGCAATTCCCGGTCCAGATCTTGTTTTTTTTCACAGGCGTTACCCTCGAGTGGGCAAATCTGGGAATGAAATGCGTGTGATCAATATGCACTCGACCTAGTTTGCTAGCAAAGTGGACCCTCCAAGCACTCATAAGACTAGTAAAAGTCCCCAAATAAAGGGTATATCACATGATATTCCCCTATGTTTGCGTGTATTTGGAGGGTCTAGGAGAATTAAAAGCGTACCATCAGAGTATGATGACACATTGACTCCAGGCAGGCACAGTGCACTGCCAAAAAAACCATTAGGACCACTACGGTTTACTGATTCCATGTACTCACACTTTATTTGTGGTGTGAAATACGTGTATTAGAAAGCATAATCTGTATTGTATTCATACTTATGGAATGCATGTTGCCACACACCCAAAGCTCTTTGCATTTTGTCGCTCCTGTTTCATGAATGAATCACGATTCAGTCAAAGCAATCTACAAAAAGCGCGAAAGCGGAAAGATTCCCGTTTCGGTCGGTCGCAGCATTGATTGCATCGCGTGGAACTTCATTGCATGGTCAGCTTTTGAAGTTCTGCCCATCTTCATGAAGTGGCATTCACCAACAGGGAGAAGTCTGTCTTAGATACTGGGAAGTCTGGAGGTACAGAAACTAATATGACCAATTTCATATTATAGATATAGTTGGTATTAGTTGGTAAAAGGTGGTGCCCGATTTCATGAAATTGGTGCCCGTACCTTCAATAGCTAAGATGAACTATGTATGAATATATAACTGTATAGGGTTGTGGTAGTATATTGCTGGGTAGTTCCATCTATCGTCAATGAGGTTTGTACACCAATTTCTAAGGGCAGGGGGATCATCTGCGCACGCAGATTTGGATCACATGTACACGCAGACCATGCCCATGTCCATTTGGATCACATGTACACGCAAACTACCCGGAAACCAAATATTCAATCCCAATCCAGATCACATGTACACGCCAGTATTCCGTGAGCCACTTTTTCATACCTCGAACCTGGATCACATGTACACACAGATGATCTCACCTTTGATTTGGATCACATGTACACGCCCAGAAAAAAAAAAAACATCCTGAATTTGGATCACATGTACACGCAGACTTTTTGTGATTTGTGAGCCACGACACCTTTAGGGTTTATCTGTTGTTGCACTTGAGA
>BGPT01002157.1:106088-122917 GCA_003297045.1 Symbiodinium sp. clade C Y103 | reverse complement strand
CGCCGCGCGTGTACATACGATCCATTTCGCAAAGGTCGCGGCACGCGTCCGCGTGTACATACGATCCAAATTTCGCGTGTACAGACGATGACCCTACCTCAACGCGCGAAAACCACCTCAGAGGCAACTTCATCAAGGTTTGCCCACCTGCAAACCTTCAGAATTGTCCTCTTTCAAGTGGTGCCCAAAGAGTCAACTAAGATGGTATCTATAACTAGGTTAACCAGGTTATCTATGGTTTCTGATGATTAAAACTCCGTAGAAGTTTAAAGACTACAACCACCATTGCGGTTAGAATGTATTGCAATGAGTTAATCCACCAACAAATATACCCTCTGGTTATTTGACATAGCTATAGAAGCCATGGCCCACAGAAATAGCTGACAAACATAATGAATTACCTAGCTATGAAATGGTGATTCACCTACGGTATTACAATGTGGCCCCACCCACTTAAAAATTAAAGTTGGTGTGTAAATCCCAAGAAGCATAGTTGTAAGTGATAAGTATCATAAAACATAGTTGTATATATGGAGGTATGTTCGCCAACTTAGCTTTCATCAATCAGCTGATAAATCCATTGCAAACGGTGAAAAATCACCGCGGAACTGGGGCACCTTCCCCTCCGCGCCTTGACCTCATGGTAGCCCAGCTTCAGGTGTTCACCCTGCACTCCGCTGCCAGGTGGTAGAACGACATCGCAACCTAAGAGCCAAGCCGGGCCCCTGGAAAGATCCTGGAAACATATGGAGGGTTCCTCAGTCATGGGGGAGTACCCCCAGTTCTCATCCGTTTGATCTTGATTTTTCTTTGATTATAAACCATCCAGCATTTGTGGAAACACCCATACGTATGGATTGTAAGGGTATTAACACAAGAACGGATACAAACATGCACGGTAATGGATAGATATAGATAGTAAGTGGTGAATATAACTAAGAAAAAAGGTCATTGGTCCAATGATGCCAATATTTTTCAGGAAGAGAAGAAAAGGTCTACCAAGTCTTGGACCCGTTGCACGTCGAAGCTGATTCTCTTCCGAAATTAATCGGCACAAACCGAGCATTGGACTGCCATCGGTGCCAAACGTCAACGCTTGCTTCACAATCCGTCCTGGGAGCTTTACTTTGGGAGGTTTACTCTTTGATTGCGGACCCTTTGATTGCGGACCCCATTCTACTTGGGGGTTCAGGACAGAAGTTACATTCATGGGTACACCACAAAACATGTTTTCTCACCAGGCAACAATGCGACTTCAATCCTCTCCCCAACAAAAACACCGGTCACTTGCGGATCAACATGTGCGTAAATAAAATGTCGATCAACACAAGTGTTTTCAGTACTTGTCTTCTCTATTGCTGATAATTTTGATGATGTATGTTCCCCCTGTTGCTGATCATCTACAAGAATTTCTATGTCCCCCAGACCTTGGTCAAGCCGCCCCAAATCCAGTGAGTAATCATCCTATTTCCCATGAACCTGGCTAATTTTAAGGGTACCCTCAGGTAGTCAAACATGGCAATGGACAATCTCCACTTTTTTTGGATGATTTTACCAGTTAGTAAGGTTTTTTCTCAGCCCGCCACATTTGATTGCCGCAAGGTCATAGTACTCAATAGTTTCCCCATGATATTCCCATGAAATCCCAATCTTTCCAACAACTCCCAGCCGAGATTATTCCATACTGAATCATACTCCCAGCCATATGAGGAACTATGGTTGGCATAAAACCATTGACCAACTTCTTTAGTATATTCCAACAACTCCATCATACTCATACTAAAGATTGTTGATTAATGTTGCTGATGTTCCCATGAAATGCTCATGAAAAACCGCCAAGCATCTCTCTGGGAGTTCACGGGCACCGGCCTCCAGAAAGACTCGGAGACGTATGCCAGACCTCGTTTCGTCGCCACGGGAAGATCGACGATTATTATAGCACCAATATTGGGGAATGGACCACTAGGACTAGGGAAAATCATGATTTCCCTATGGAAAAATGGTGATTGAAGCAGGGAATGATAGTGATATTTTGGAAACGTACACAATCTACTTGGGGGTGCCGGCCAAAGGTTACTTTCATGGGATTCATGGGTACAACCATGTCTATAAACCTCCATAACTTGGGATAGAACATGATAGAACGCCTATACCTATGCTTAGACATCATGAAAAATCATAATATATCCACTTACAGAACTACAATTCCAAGTAGGAATCCATGGAGGGGCCGGTTCGGCGGCAAACTACTCATTACGATTTACCCATTGGTTCCTGTTGTTGAAAGGGGGGACACCTCCATTAATCAACCAAAATTCAAAGTGGGAAAAGGACATCTCTGGTATAGGTAAATGACATGCAGCTGAAAAAAGTCAGCGGAAAGGAATTGCGATTGAATATGTTGCTAGGGCAAAGATTTTGTACCCATGTCACCTGTCTTCTCTCACATCCATGCTAGTTCTGAACTGATAAAGCAAGTCAACTGTTTGTTGCTCCATACATGGGTGGCCCCCCCCAAGTATAGGTTGGTTTACGACCCCCATGAACTAGTTCGAGAATGTTCAATGATATCTAACCAGAAACATCCATAATTCACCAACTATTCACCAACTTAGCCAGCCTATCGTAAACCGGGGCCCCCCCTATGTCTTTGATTCTTTGAACATCTTTGAACTATGTCCTCGAGCCACATGACCAATGCTGCCGAGCAGCGAATATCCCTTTTTGGGCCCAGCAGTGGGCGGCTTCGTCTGCACAGGTACCTGCGGGAGGTTGTGTGACTGACTAGGCAGTGTCATCTTGGGTGGCTAGCAGAGGCGAAGTTCCACAACTAATTTTAACTAATGTGGCCAGCTAGTTGGAGATAGTGCAAGGTAACATACACAAGTTCTTCAAGTGAACTATAGAAATTCAGCATTTCACCAAGCTCGAGTACTCCAACCTGGCCTAGCAATGTGGAACCTGGTAGCCCCATCCCCCTGGGGATAGTTTCAGCCCATCCCCTTCGAAAGATGTAAGTAGAAAGGGGTTGATGGGCCGATGGGGTTGAACATTACATTTCAACAAGTGAGAGCGTCAAAGAAGGCAATGCAACAAGCCGATCTTGTGGGGGCACTTGAAACATTTGAGGCATTTGAGCAGCTTCTTGGATGCGTCGTACCTGCAGGACTGCTGGCAAGTGCTATCGTCATGGACAAATTGGAGCATGCGGAGATCACCAACTTTGGGACAAACAGACTATAGACCGGCACAGTGTCCATAGGCATGCAGTTATATGGGCCGGTTTCTGCCATTATTGCTATCTTGAAAGCTTGAGGCACATCGAGGAGATCATAAGTTTCTGCGAAACAGGGCTACTCTAGTTGCATTATATTGATGGTCCACTCTTTACATTTGACAGTTCTAGCCTAAAAACAAAGCAAATAACTGGGAATGGCAAGAATCAGCAAACCAAACCCCAAAAAATTGTATACTGTTGGTTTTCGGACTCAGCAAGTCCTGAACGACCTGACCCACTTTGCCACAGTTCGCCATTGCTCTCGGCCTCCTCCAGTTGTCGTTTCTGTCTTTCCTCCTCTTCGGCCTTTGCACCTTGAGAAGCCTGCAAAATCCCGACCTTTGGGTGCCTTGAAGGCATACTGGAAATGGGTCCAAAAACGGTGGATGCCCGTTTTAGGACCATTTCAATGGGAAACGTGATGATCATTCACTGAAACTGAGGCTACCCTATTTTAAGGCGAACCCATAAATAGATAATTAAGCATATTCAAGAAAAGATAAGAAAAAAAGCGACTACATTTTATATCTTCCACCCATTTATACTGAACACTGGAGGTGTAACGCTTGATTAATTCAAGCAACCCACCCATGACGAACGAAAATCCCTTCGGACAAAGAGTGAAATTATTCAAATCCCCAAATTACAAATGCCATTTAGGGATAATCCCCCTTATTAGCTATGGTTTCAGTGACGCCACAGTGAGGTCACTATAGTTCGTCCAATTCATATCCTATCATATGTATCTTTTTAAATCAACATTTTACCTACTTAGTTAAATCACCATTCTTGTAGCAAACCACCATGTATGACTCGGGGACTTAAAATGCATCGTCGAAGCACTTCTGCCTGCTGCGTCTGCGATCCCCACTCCCCATCATATAGGGCAGATGTAGGTACATGAGGTATCACTGTGTTGTGCCTTGTACAACCAGAGGTTGGGGTCTTTCATGCTCTTTCCATTGTCCACATTCCACACAATCCCAAAATCTTGGCAGATCAAAAATCATCGATAATCCTCAAAGATCCAAACAATTTCTGAGGTACCCTCTGGTAAACTAACATAACTATGGAAAATCACCATGTTGAATGGGAAGATCAACTATAAATGGCCATTTTCCAGTTCGCAAACTGTTAGTTTTACCATAGGGTAAAACAGGTTAACATACGGTCGTGTCATGATGGCCGGGGTTTGGTCACCTCCTCCTGTTTTCTCCGTTTCTCCTCTGCTTTGGCCTTCTCAATTTGGCGCGCCTCAAAAGCTGCGTGGCGTATCTGATACCCTCGAGTAAACTACTATACCAGTAGACTATAGGTGATACACCATTTGTGGAACATTCCCGAACGAGAAACTTAACCCATGGATTTACATAGCAATGCTTGATTACTAGTGTAAGTTGAAAGGACACTGAAATCTCAAACTGGATGGTGTGTTTCTATCCAACATGGTTCAAGTCCAAATTTGAAGCACTTTTTACTTGGTGCTTCATCCCACTTCGTAAGTAGCATAGTTCCCCCGGATGATATCTGAACTATCCCTACTCAGCCCACACAACATGGACCACCAAATGCCAACGCCAGGGAGACCCGTGTGGCCTCGATGGCTGATCTTAAATACCTTGAAAAAAACACTGGATGGTAGCATTCTGGTTGCTTCAACAAAGCAATGAACGATGACTTTTTGTGTTTTTGTCATGGTCATTGTTCCAACAAATTTAAGGCTTAAATTACGAGAGAGTATGGGTATGCCCCTGTTTGTAAGAACGGATTGTAGAAGCTGTCTTGAATTATAAATTCATCACCTGTCAGCTTATTTTTTATGTTGATTGAATCCTTTTTTTGTGAACTGCAATAGGCTGTTCCAATATAGTTAGCTGAGCTAATTTATATATACAGTAAATAGCTTAACGCTTTACAAACCCGCAAAGATAACCAGGGGACACCACATTGAATAGAACTTGCAGTCAAGAAACTTCAAACTGGATGGTGTCAGTGTTCTGTGCGTCTATCATGGTAACCTCCGCTTCCAAAATAAAGCACTTATTCGTTGTGCTAGCTAAGCCATTCAACTGACCCAGAAATCGGCACTGAATTAGCATTGAATCAGCTACCATTATATACCCACCATGATTTCCCTGCGTTTCGCCAAGGTTTACCCACAAAATCACCAGCCTCTTCCATCATTTGCAGTCGCGTTCTTTCCAACTCATCGGCCTTCTGACGTTGTAGCGCCTGGCTCGTCCCTTAGAAAAGGTCCCACTTGGGAACTCAATCTGAATAACTCGGATATCTCTATCATAATACCATGGTTTAACTGATTTTAATCTATGTTCATTGCTGTGGATCTGGATAACTTCCACTCATTGATGTAACTCACATTTGCATGGACTTATCCATCTACACACAGATTATATGTGTATGTGTATATCTTATGTGTATAAATTTACAAAGTGTTGGCTGTAGAACATGTTGCCACTAGGAACAAAAAACATGACATGCTTGTAACGGCTCTTCCTCACGAGATAATCCTCTTTGTGTGACAGCACGCAATCCAATCTTTGTAGCGTCGAAAGACACATTCTTTACCTCAAACTATCCATTGAATTATATTGTGCAGTGCAAATACAATAACTATATACTATCCGTCTTTCAACATTTGTCACTTGTGCTGCTTTCAATTGTTTACGCTTTCTAGCCGTGAAGAAACTTATAATTATGGTCACCATGATGGTCCCTTCTACATAATATGACTTACTCGTCAGATATTTACCAAATTGTTCCACATGGACATGTCGGTCTGCTTGAACATGTGGCACCTTCGGATTTCATTCGGTTACCATCCTGTTCCACATGCTATGTCTGAAAATTACCAAAGGATGTCCATCCTGAATTTCCTCCAAGAAAATCCCACAACGTCCTTATTTTCCTACAAAATCCAACAAAACTATTTGTTGTGGACTATCCCAATATCTCCCATATTGAGACAACCCTGCAGTGTGGTTCCCCATGTGCCATCACACCTAAATCCAAGTATAGTTATGATCACCTAAATCCCTAGTTGATCTAGCCAAAAACATCTCACCTCTTCAGCTTTTTGCTTCGCCTTCTCGCTCGTGTCATCCTCCAGATGTTCAACATTGGTTTCAGACTGAAAATTGATGTCTCGGAAAATGGGGTATACCCCGAATAGCCTTTTAAAGGACAGATCATGGCAATTCATTGGCTCTTCATGGTTGCAGTAGCGTGAAGCCGGGAAAATCTTACCTGCATGTTTCTCTTCCTGTTGCATGCTTTGGCAAACAGAAAAACAAATAACCCAAATTTGTTCCTTCCTGTGGTACGATCGGCCTGTGAGAGGAAAGAACACCAAAGGATGATGAGGGCAAGTGGCATCTTGCCGGAAATCCAAAGGCATACCTTGCAAGATCCTGCTCTGAAAACGGGTACCCCTAAATCCGCCAGTTTATCTTCAAGGCGCTAGCTAAGCTGCCATTCTTGGGAGATTCTGACAACTATCTCAAAGTATGTTATTTTTGGATAATCGGGCTCAGCATTTTCTTTTGGCATCCCGGAAGCTTATCCAAGAACTGCCAACAATGATTGGGCCCGCTAAACTCCTTATCAACATTAAAAATAATTTCAAACAAATATTTTAGCCGTGGAAGCAACTGTGTGGTCCGCAGGTGTCAAGGAGAAACGACTGGAAACACGTCAATCACGACGGTACAAAGAACTACTGTAGAATTCATCCCACAACTGGATGCTGAGGTGATATGCGATGTCAACACTGATGTGCCCTTCAATGCGTTTCCCTTTGCTTCTTTGTACCGTCCCTGCCTTCCTACCCAGTAAAATGAGGCCCAAACTCCAATATACCCAGAAAATCTTCTTAGAGGGGGTTCTGTGATGGAGTCGACGTTACCACATGTACTGATACCACCCATGTTTCCCGGATCTCCGAATTGCTGCCGATTCAATTCCAAGTGTATCGTCGGCTCCAAAAAGTACCCTCTGGATCCCTCTGGTACTACAACATAGCAATGGATAGCAATGGAAAATGGCCCATCTATTGATGATTTACCTATTGGTTTTCTATTTCCCAAACTGTTTAGTCATAAGGGTCAAGCGGCCGATCTTGGGGGATCTCCTGCGGCTTTGGTGCATCCTGGAGCTGGTTCCTCAAGGTCCAGCCCTGCGGCCAAATCGCATTGCTCTTTGGCCCCTATGTAGAGCCCCCCAGTCACAAGTTGGTTAATGCGCCCCACTACAATAATTAAAATTGGGGGCTCCACACCTGCCAGGTGAAGGTCTCTAGATTCTAACAAGGAGAATGTCAGGATAGATGCCAAAAAAGAATGTCAGAGCATATGACATAAAGAATGTCAGATAGAATGTCAAATTATATGTATATTAATATTATATGCCATAGAATAATTCCATGCAGATAATATGTCAGAAACTACGTCAGAATAGTGTGTCAGGGTGGGGATCACTCGAAGAAAGCAATTTTGACTGTACAATATGGTGTGTGTGTGTACCAACTAAATATCTATGTCGTCCGAACCCCACGCCGTACTGGTCTACATTCCGCAATTCTAACTATATAAAATTATATAGATATAAAGATGATATAGAGCTAGGTGGTCCCACCTGGTTCGGCTTCAAAATACCTCCTGAGAAAGTGATTGCGAAGTAGTTTTGAGGCATTTGGAGGTTTCCTTAAATGGAGATACCCAAAAATGGATGGTTTATAAGGGAAAACCTTACTAAAATGGATGATTTAGGGGTACCCCTATTTTAGGAAACCTACGTTTGAATAGCTCTTCAGATGTTTAATAGTCAGGGCCATTGTCCTCGGAATGATTTTAGTGGAAAGCCCTGAGAAATGGAATGCCGTCACGGCTTTTCTGCACTCGTTCCATTCAAGTCTGCAGGTCTAACATCACAATGAAGAATCAAAAAACATCACTACTTTCAAGAAGATATGCAACGACAAAAGGAGATGTTTCCATTGTTGTACGACCGAATCACTGGGCTTCTTAGTGGCTAGCTTTGTCAGAACTTATTGTCTGCTGGGCAATCTTCCAGTGGCATCTGGTTGAAGCAGTAGACGTAACCTCTCCCCCTCTCAATGTATAATGCCATAGCGAAACTCTACTTTGATCTCTTCATGTGGGTTTGTTTCACATATTGTCAAACAAGGGGAACTCCAAATCCACGGCATACCCCAGATTGAAACAAACCCATTTGCGGTCCCTGACTCAAGTTTTATCTTGCTCTTGACAGGTGGCTCCAATCCATTTGGCAGGTGGAAGTAAATGGGAGCTGGTCAAATGAAAATTTTAGCAGCAGAAGTACCCTTTAGCGTACAAGTACCATTTAAATTGAAGGTGCAATGAAAATTCATCTGGCAGTGTAGTCATTGCAATAGCAATTCCTCCATTAAAAAATGGTTTTATAAACCATCTAAATATATACAAATGTCCATTTGTAGTGGATTTCCCAGCAAACCATGTTTGATTACCAAATCGCCATTTACAGATGAGATGTTCCTTTAGAATCACCCAAGAGCAGATGTTTTTCCCATGAAAATAATCACCATTTTCATAGGTAAATCATCTATGAATGTGCAATTTTTTTGCTTCAAGACCCACCTTCATAATCCTTCTTTCTTTGGCCTGGCACGCGGTGAGCCCAAAACCCTGGTACCTTAACACCAAAATAGTTGCAATTTATGCATTTTCGTCACCCTTGAAAAGGGATTTGTTGGTTTGATTCATAGCCATGTCGAAAAAAATATATAGATCAATGTGATAAATGTATATAAATTGTCCCAACACTCACTGCGCAAACTGCGAGCAAAATCCGAATCCGTTTGACAGTGGTAGAGACTGAGAAATCGCCGGTGTTTTACTTTAGTCCTCATACCACAAGGTACCCCACATTGAATGAAACATCTGCAAGTGATTAGAAATCTCCAAAATTTGCAAATGTCCATCCCACAATACACATATGATGGAGGTTGCCCAAAATGGCGAGCCCCAAAACAAAGGGTTTCAATACTAAAATGGGGCAAATGTTCGATGATTTTTGGTGGTACCCTCACACCTTATAGGAAACCTCCATAGACGTCCATGTCGGCTCGTGTTGAGGCAAACAAAACTTGGATACCAAGGTCACCCAGTTGGGGATCATGTTAGGGCGCCGCTACTTTCAGAAATACGCATCAATCTAAATCAACATGTAATTAAATGTTATATTCGAAGGAAGTTTAGAAGCTAAACCTTCCGACAACATGGACAGATGCAAAAGCACAGCCATGAAGGAGGTCAGAACATGGAGACAGTCAGAAGATGAGAAAGTCAGAAGAGAACAGATGCAGGTGCGCGAGAAGGTAGGAAAGTCGCGAAGCACTGTGTTTTTCCAATGTTTTGCGGCTCCGGAGGGTCGAAAAGTAGGCTCGCTAAAGCGGCGGGTGCGGAGACATCTCGGCAGATGAGAGATGAAAAATTGCACGCCGTTGTGGCGCAAAGCACATTTGGAAGTAAAAANGTAGGCTCGCTAAAGCGGCGGGTGCGGAGACATCTCGGCAGATGAGAGATGAAAAATTGCACGCCGTTGTGGCGCAAAGCACATTTGGAAGTAAAAAGTTTTAAAACTCCTCCGCGTCGGACCACTTTTGGAAATGCAGATGTGGAAAAAACGCAGCGTTGTGGCGCGAACGCATTTGGACGTAAAAATCGTCAAAAACTGTGGTGTTCGGAGCACTTTGGAAGTTGCGATGTCGAAAAAAAGCACGGAGTTGTGGCGCGAAGCACATTTGGAAGTAAAAAGTGTTAAAAACTGTCACGTTCGGACAACTTTTGGAAGTTGAGATGTGGAAAAAGTGCACGGAAAATTGGCGCGAAGCACATTTGGAAGTAAAAAGTATTAAAAACTGTGAGGTTCGGACCACTTTCGGACGTTGAGATGTCGAAAAAGTGCACGGCGCTGTGGCGCGAAGCACATTTGAAAATGAAAATGGTAAAAAACTGAGAGGTTCGGCGCACTTCTTGACGATTCGATGACGATTCGATGTCGAAAAAGTGCACGCTGTTGTGGCGAAGCACATTTCCAAGTGAAACGTCTGAAAAATTGAGGGTTTCGGGTCGGTTTTTGAAGTTTGGATGTGACTACACCACAACTACAAGTACAAGCACAAGTACCATTACAACCACAACCACAATAACAACTACATTACCAGTACAACTACAACTACAACAACTACAGCTACAACTACATTAACACTACAATTACAACAACCACAACAACTACAACTACAACTACAACAACAACCACAACAACCACTACAACTACAACAACTACAGCTACAACTACAACAACTACGACGACAATAACCACTGAAACTACACTACACTGCACTGCATTCCAACTACAACTACAACTACCACTACGACTACAGCTACAACTACAACCACAACAACTACAGCTACAACTACAACAACTACAACCACAATAACCACTACAACTACACTACACTACACTGCACTGCATTACAACTACAACTACAACTACCACTACGACTACAGCTACAACTACAACAACTACAACCACAATAACCACTACAACTACACTACACTACACTGCACTGCATTACAACTACAAAAACAACTACCACTGCGGCTACAGCTACAACTCCAACTACAACAACTACAGCAACTGCAACAACAACTTCAACTACATGACAGCTACAACTACAACTACAACACCTACAACAAGTACAGCTACAACTACCACTACGACTACAGCTACAACTACAAGAACTACAGCTACAACTGCAACTGCAACTGCAACTACTACAACTACTACAACTACACCACAACAGCCACTGCAACTACAACCACAACTTTGACAACTACAACTACAACTACAACAACAACTTTAACTACATGACAACTACAACTACAACTACAACTGCAACATCAACAACTACTGCAACTACAAAAACAATAACTACAACTACAACCTCAACTACAACTTCAACTACATGACAACTACAACTACAACTACAACTACAACATCAACAACTACTACAACTACAACTACAACAACTACAACTACAACTTCAACGACACAACTTCAACTACATGACAACTACATGACAACTACAACTACAACAACTACAGCAGCTACAACAACTACAACAATTACAACAACTACAACAACTACAACTACAACTACAACAACTACAACCACACTAACCACTACAACTACACTACACTGCACTGCACTACAACTACAACTACAACTACAACTACAACCACAACTACAACCACAACTACACCGCGCTGTCTCCAACCACTTGTCGGTCCCTCAGTGGGTTCCCTCTGCCATCCATCAGTCGCAGCAACGAACCTCTCCTATAGGTTTCCTATTTTTGAAACTTCCGCCACTGCCTTGTGCGGTACTACTGGTATACATAACCTTGGCGCCCAAAGAGTGATCGAAATCAGCTCGCTAGTGCCTTATCAAAACAACATGGCCCTCACCCCTTCATGGCCAGAATTGGGTCACCGGGACTATGTCAAAAGGTGTCTACTGTATATGTCATTGGAATTCAGCCAACCCAAGGGTGACCCAAGAATACATATTTGATACTTAAGATTTCCCCTTCATGAACGCGGTTGTTGATGGCCAATAAACCTTTAATACCATTGTTGGGGGCGTCAGGGACGCAGGGAATTGCCATCCACTGTCATCACCTGACCGTTGTTTGGTGACAGGAAGAGTCCCATTGCACAACCAAGCCTTCACTTTTCTGCGAGCCTGACGCGGTGCTCCCAAGAATAATCCCTATGTATGGGACCCGAAGAACTCAGGTCTACCAAACCTGGATGCTGGAGACTTTGTATTCTCTACGAGAACCCAGAATAAGGGATTGTAGTATGACTAGTTGGTGTTATCAATCTATGATTTCAAGTGAAGATTTCCTTTTTGAACACATCTCATACTTGCTATTTTGAATACCTCCTAGCTGCCAAGGAATGTCCATCCCCTCTGTTTTCACCAGGATACCCTTTGAACATGCCAAAGCCAACTAACAGAATTTCATAGCCAAACAGAATAGGCTACTAACTACTATACCCAGTTTCCTCGTTTCAATCTTGAACCATTCCGGCCAAATGTCGAACTAGCTGTAAGTAGACCGAACTGTAGAGGGTACAACTCCCTGTGGCGAATCTTTGCAACCAGTAATTGGCAATGGTCAATGAGGCAATGAACAAGTAAATTGGTTGTCGGATATACCCTCCGGTAATACAACATGGCAATGGAAACAATCCATTGTTTATGATTTCCGAGCCTGGCCATTTTTGATTACTGGAGGGTATTCCAAATGAATGCGAGAAGCGCCAATGGATTTGAGAACATGTTTCCACAGGGCCCAGGATCAACGACATTTTTGTTCAGACTTGTAGCACTTGCCATACCACCAAGGCAAATATTCCATGCAACTTGTTTTGTTACACGCAGCAAAGTGCCTGCTTTCTTCGCCTGTTTGCCTTTGCATCCGAATCTTCGGCTTCATCTTGCTCTTGGCCATCCTGTCAACTGCCATATACATATATATAAATATAACTAAAATATCCCGGTCTTCCATAATTTTATTACATAAGAGAGAATATCGTTTTGGTGTGATTACAATGTTGGTAAAACAATAGTAAACAATCCCCAAATTCACCTTAAATAGGTGGTATAAACCATTCACAAATGGGTGGTTTATTGTTGGTAAACCCACATTATACCATTTTGAAGTAATCTTCCAAAGACAAGTGTAAAACTATGTTCCTAAAATCAACATGTTGATATTTGTTGATACAGTTTGGAGGTATACATGGGCAAACCATTTTCAGACAAAACACTATTCTCACCGGCAGTACCTGTCGAGCTTGGATTCTTGTGGAAACCCAAACCGTTGCCAAAACTGAGCGAAGTCAATATGTTGTTAAATTTTGCTGCAATAAAATAATTCACTAACCTGAAAAAATATATATATATATATGTATATATAAATACACATATACAAACATATGTTATATATGTTTGTATATGTATATATACACATGTTATATATATATATATCTAGATGTTTTATATATATAAACATATATATATAATATAAATGTCTATATATACATATATATGTTGTATGGATATATATATATATATATACATTTAGGTAAATTATCATGGTTCGCATATCTGGATGAATGATGCTATGTGGTAATCTGTTCCCCTAACCTTATGGCTATCATTTACTAAAGTAAATTACAAGTACAGTACCCTAAATAAACCCTAAATAAACAAGAGAAATCAAAAGAAACACTGTGGCTACGGATCCAAGGCAGGCGGTTCATTTCTGAACATCTGGCTCTCACCACAAGACTGGCATACTTCCCATTCAGGCGTATCTATATGGGTTTGTTCAAACCGGGGATCCCCAAGTCACCATAGGTTTGATACTAAAACGGTCTCATGACTTGGATTATTTCAGGGTTCCCCCATCACTTAGGAAACCTCTCTAATATTGTAAGCAGCCATTATAGAAATTTACCGTTCTCGTCAAGATCTCCATAGACTTTTTGAAGGATACTTGGGCGATCTCTTTGGAAACTTTGCCCCATCCACGCCCTATACTATCTCTACACACGATTTTGTCACACCACGAAAAAAAACAAGCATGGAAACCACCAAACACAAAGAAACCACCGCTACGGTACTAAAAAAACAGGAGCTACAGAAAACACCGCACACGTGTAAACAATAAAAATCGTGATAAGGCAATAGCAGCAAGTGAACATATAGAAACCACAGAGACCACCAAAAACATAAACCATTCAACAACACCAAACAAATAGGGACCATAAAAATCATACAAACCAAAGGTACAATCTGACACGTAGAAAGCATGGAACCCACAGAAACCATCAAACATATCGAACACCTTTCAAACAATCTCGCCCAAAACAATTTAAAACATGACAAAACATAAAAACCGAAACCAAAGAAACCACTGAAATCAGTCTCCTTTCATATACAAATATCAAAACACATTTCCATAGATGCGTTTCAAAACGAATCAGAATTGGCGCGTTTCACACGAACGAGTGGGTTTTCCTTGTACAGTAAGGTGAAATATTTTGAGGCACCCCAAGCCAGCAGCACCCAGCATCACCTGTGGCGTCCAGCTTTCTTCCTGAGCTGGTTGATGCTTGGAGGATCATCATGCTTAGAAAATATCGCTAGGAAACTTGCTTCGAATGAATCTATCAATCTACATTTTGACATGCATATGTGAATGTATATAATATACAGTCTATATCAGTGCCCTTGCATATACCTATCTACACTGTTACATGTATAGCTAGAAAATGTGTATGTATATAAAACTATAAACACATACATATCTACAAATGTGGATTCTCAACTAGCATCGCAGCAAGTTCTGGTTGTTATTGACCTCCCACAAGAAGAAAAACGCAAGTCAAATGCTGTTTACCCACCTAAGGAAAGGGAACATCTCGGGGTTGTTCTAGATTATTTTGCCCGAAAGTGGCTGTTGGGCCGGCCTTGGGCGAACCTTGCGCGCATCTTGCGACCAGTCCCGTTTGAGTTTTTTGCTTGCGTATGTTCTCGTGCCCCGCTTTTGTGCTCGTTTTCGTTAATTTCCTAGTGTGTATACTAGTCAATACTAGTATAGTATGTGTTTGCATGTCGTGTATCGTCTTATCAGAACATATACTGTATATCTTCCTCTTTTTACCTACTGACACATTGCAAATATCTATGTGCATGTTTCTGTTCTGACAAGGCGGCATGGACTACCGGGTCAACTTTGGAGCTGCATCGTGTGCATTTCTTGCGCGAAGCTTGCACAAAGCGTACGCGGATTTTGGCTGACACATTATCTTTGGCAGGATTGATAATTAGTGATAATCTATATAATATCATTCTTGTTTGCCTACGGCGGGGACTTGAGCACAGGACCTGCATAAGACTGCCAGTGTCACAAACATAAATCAGATGCAGAATTGGTATGGAAGCATGCAAAAGCATGTTGAAGAAACAACATGACATACCATGGGCCGAAAAACCTCGGGCTGGCCTTGCGCGAAGCGCGATGCAGGTTTAAAACTACAAAAACAAGTTCTCGACAACCCTTCTATATAACCGCCGAAATAGATTGAACACATACAACCGCATTTTCTGGATACTGGGAATCTGATCTAGTCTTTGCATGCTCATTGTCATTATTGTGCATCCTTTTTACCGTGGGTGATGAAGCAACAAACTTCCCACCGTGGGTTGATGCACATGGCCCACCGTGCCTCAGCCTGTTCCAAAGCAGCTGGCTTTTCCTGGCCCGGTTTGACAAACCAACGAGCCATCCGTGTAGTGTTTGCAGTTTCAAGTCATGATGACTTATGGGAATAAGCAGCACAGCAAATATGTGATATATATATATATATTCTAAAGTGATCACGGAGATCACCTTGGAATTGAATTATTGACGTGACATCACCAACGAAAAAACAGATTTCTATGATCACATCTATATATTGAATGAACATGCGTTTTATTGATGGGTAAATCCATGGTAATACCCCCAATGAGTTAGGAATTCCCCCCCCATTAAATTTGGGTCATGTACATACTTATTAAATGGGTATCATAAACCCTCATTGGTTCCCGTCCTGTTCCTGAGAAAAACTGAAACTTCGGGGATAGTCTTGGGCAAACCCAAATCGCTGGTAGAAATGATGTGCAGGTGTGTGTCCACGTTTGTATGTGGTTCACAACCCAGGTAAAAGCCATTTGTGAATGCGATAGCCGCATGTTTTGTCCAGGTACAGTAGGTGGGAAGAAGTGACCCTACCGGTGCCACAAAAAGGTTTGCTGAACAGCATCTTCTTGGTTTGTTTGAACCTGTGTCACAGAGCGTGGGATGCTGCATGCAAACAGTGTTCTGGGCGTTCCTGGTCACCAAGCAGAAATCCATCAGAGAATCCACCAGGGCGGAAGCCAACCGATCCGAAAAGGGGCAGCACGTTCGTTGCTTCAAAAAACCAGCCTTGTGCATCGAATTTTTGGAGTCATCACAATTTGTGAGGGAACTGTGAACCAATCCACAATCACTTCTGTCTTCCAAAGAGATGTCGTGATATCTGGGACAACCTGATTGCGAAAACCGTACAAGGTTGTGCCCCCAAATGTTCTGCTTGTTCTTGTCTATTCACTCATCTATGATATATATATATATATATATACATAGTTATACATATACTGTACGAATAGTTACAATCACCAAAATCCCTGAAGAATCTACATAACATAGAAATTACCTTAATCTTTGACTTAGACAATGGGTGTGGAATAGTTTTTGGATATTTTTTTTGGACAGTTTTTGGAATTTTTTTTGGGTTTATGCTCTGGCCCCGTTTGCCTTGTATTTGCAACAGTTTGGACCTTGAACCTGTCATTTTGCATGGTATTT
>BGPT01002157.1:6153-99473 GCA_003297045.1 Symbiodinium sp. clade C Y103 | reverse complement strand
AGCATTCAGTCTTGACCAACCGCAATAGCACGCCCAAGTTGTTTTCTACGCCTTTGGCGGTGTTGCGTAACGTTTGGACCTGTTTGCGCTCCATGCTTTTTGAGATCTAGATCTGGCATGAATCAAACATGAGTTTGAGGGGTTCCCTGACGATGTCTCTGACGATGTCCTGACGATGTGGTCTGCTACGGATCTTGGACGATACTTGAACAATCTGTCCAGAGACCCCAGGCAAACACGTGAAGAAGTTAAGAAGAGAGCTTCAGCAGCGTAGCATCAAGAGCGTATGTGACATTGCAAGAGAACTTACGCAGCATAGGATCAGAAGCATTTGCTACGTTTTCCGAAGAGGTCGCTAACCCATGGACAGGCAAAGTCATGAGGCACAGTTATGAACACCTCAGTGAAAGCAGTCGTGCTTCGGACGAGGTCAGAAAATGTCAGAAACCTAGTAGCAGTAGCAGCAGCAGCAGCAGCAGGAGCAGGAGTAGGAGCAGGAGCAGCAGCAGCATCAGCAGCAGCAGGAGTAGCAGTAGCAGCAGTAGCAGTAGCAGTAGCAGTAGCAGCAGCTTAACTTTTGCAAGGTAGACGCTCGTATGNCAGCAGCAGCATCAGCAGCAGCAGGAGTAGCAGTAGCAGCAGTAGCAGTAGCAGTAGCAGTAGCAGCAGCTTAACTTTTGCAAGGTAGACGCTCGTATGGGGCGACTTTTTCCCACATGAGACGACTTAACCCTACCCCCTAGTAGCCAACTTTCCTCTCATTGCCAAAACCAACCTAAACGCAACATTCCTTGCCCCANAAATGCACCAAACACCATGGTACTATCAAGTCATCAGAAGCTGGTGAACAAAAAGAGCAACTTAATTTGAGGTCAGAGTTCGCTTGCGTTTTAGGGTCGAGGCACGACTTTTACGTTAACGGTTTCCCAAGCTAATTCTGGTGATTTCCAAAAACGAGGCACGACTTTATCAGTTGTCTGTACNTGCGTTTTAGGGTCGAGGCACGACTTTTACGTTAACGGTTTCCCAAGCTAATTCTGGTGATTTCCAAAAACGAGGCACGACTTTATCAGTTGTCTGTACCACCTCAAGAATTTGGGGAAAAGCGATTACGTACCACCTTGTGTTGGCAAACGATACTTGTGAAATTCTGTCAAAATGGGCCATAGCCCAGCGCCAAGAGAATCCAACTTCCAGTGGAGTCTTAAGATCTTCAGAGATAGAGAAACTAGATGAAATCTGTACGAATTGTACTAGTTCAAGAACCTGAAAATAGCCGTTATCATACGGCCATTTGGGGATGATTCCCCATACATAGATGATCATTTCAGTGACGGCACGCCGTAAGGTCACGTGACGTAGGATGACCCCAACGATGACCCCTGACCCAGGTGATGCACCCCGATGTTACTCATGTTCCATGTAGCTGGTTTACAACCTCGCCTAAATATATCTATATAATATATACGTACAGTATACTATTCTATCTATATCATTATATATCTATATCATATATACATATATGTATATAATAATAATACATATATATATATATTATAATGTATATACATGACATTACATGACCGGGTTGTATCTGGGCGTATCGAAAATGATGAAAATCACCTGACTCATTCCCAGCTATATTGGATTTACTATATAGTTTTACTGGGAAGCTCTTGGGGAATGCGGAATATGGATACCCCTAGCTCAGAATCGCTATCTTAGCTCCCTCCATTCACTATACATATAGTTTATGAATCCACCCAGTGATTTTTGTTGGCCTATAACATCTTACAACCCCATCTAACTGGTTCAATCTCCACCAGAAATCTGGCCCACTGGGACCCGCACCTGCAAGAAACGCACCAGCGTCATCAGCATCCCCCGAGGGCTCTGTGGGTTACGCAGCTCTTCCTGTGGTCCACGGATGAATGGGAAGCGATATGGGGAGCTACGAATTGAGCTAACGAAGCACACTATAAAGTTGTTCATTGCATAAATTGAGAAACACAATTTGAAGACTTGGATGTTAGATACCTAAGATGCTTTTGGACTAGGCAAAGTTCATTCTTTCAGCGTAAAATGCTGCAGGGTGAAACCTTGGTTCTTAACCAGCAACACATGGATGGCTGAATTGTGCAGAAATATGGGAGCTACCGGGATGTCACAGTTTGTTTGTTGCAGGTGCTCAAACCCTCCACCTGCAATGGGACCATCCACAAGTCAGCAATCAAACCTGTCAATGAGAAATCCTCAGTTGAAATAGGGTAGAGACCCACCAATGCTGGATTTTCCAACCAGCCACGTCAAACTGCAAAAAGAAAACATATTTGGATTCTGCAGGTCTCCAAGTTTAATTGATAGAGCGAATTTCATTGCGTCCTAGTTGGTCATTGAAGGCATACAGTATCCAGGGTTCTCCCAAGCAATACCAAAATAGAGATCTGATATCACAGAATGATGATATCAGACTTCAAATATCAAATTATAGGGGATCACACTATATGAAATTATCAGAATGATATCACGCGATCCCCTATATATCAAATTCTATGAAGATGACATCAGACATCAGAATGCTGTCTAAACTCATCGAACATGTCATCCCCTTGTTCCACAGATCCCAACTGGAGGCCCGCACCATGACGCTCAGCAACATCTGGAGCTGGTCCAAACGATCTTTCACACCCTCCGTGGAGACCAGTTCTGATCCTAAGATGGAGGTCATGATGGTCATGGAAATGTAAAGCCAGCAGCAACAAGACCATGGGAATAGTACATGATATAAATATGATGGAAATTAATGGACATAACCATACTTGTATCAAATATTGATAAAACATGTGCAAGAATCCAAGTAGGTATCTAACCGTTGAGGCTGGAAAGGAATCATGTGATCCAGGAAGATGAAGCTTTGACTCAATACGTAATCGTCTTTCCGGTCAGTTTCCCACTACATTTACAGTTCGCATGTGCCAGACCGCTATTTTTCATCCAATTGTGGATGAATCTAAGAGATCTGCACATATCTCCGTCCTAAAAGTGCAGGATATCTTTCAGTTGCAACTTGCAACTTTAATGGGGAATGTGATGATAAATTGTGGGGGTTGGCGTTGGGATTGTCCCAACATTTTCGGACAAACCCATCTCCGCACATAGCTCCAATGTTGATGTCTCGTCATCAGTCTGCCTGCCGAAGGCTTATAATTTTTAGTCACTACATCGATAACAGCATTAGCATATTATGACAATTACAAACAGTAACAGCTTGTTGTTGATGTTAGTCTGTATAAATGTACATTATATCGTTATAAGATCTTATAAGTTATAATTCATAGAAGCTAAGACTGTTAAAGCTCGCCATTTTGGGGTCTCCCCCACGGCCAACTCCTCATGGCCCTAACCCTGAGGATCCCGACGTCCAAGGACTTCGCTATGAGACCTCGCGTGATGAGGTCATGGAAATCTACACAAAGCACGGTCATCTGTTCTTTTGGTATAATTCTAAATGTATATTTATGATTATTTATGAAAATTTGAAGGATATTAAAGGATATGATATGTGATAAGAATAAACTCGATATCAAATATCGATACCCGATATATTGAGTATGGAAAGTTCAAAGCCCTAAAGGGTGATGGTCAAAGCATCCATACGGATTCAATGGGGGCACCATTCCTACCGGCTCAGTGCAGAGACTGCATGATTCCAAGACAGGATGGAAGGGCAACCACGAAACCACAATCCATTCAATCTCTATTCTTGCATCGAATCGTTTCTTATCATTCCAAATCAACGTTCCGAGGAAACTATATCAACTATATTCAACTATCATCTATTATATTGTTCCCTTTAGCCCTAAAATTCTTGGTTGTGTTCCTTGGAAATAAACACCTCATCAGGACAGATAAAAAACACCCTGGGCTGCCCAAACATCCGGCATTTGGCCGCCTCTTGCCTGAGCTAGTTTTCAGAAAAAAACCCTTGTCCAAGGCAAAATGTCAAGCAACAACCCAAATCTGTTGGTTGTATTGGGAAAATCACCAGAAAGTCGGAAAGTATCGATTTTTCTCATGACATATGTTGTATTATGTTGTTGTCCTGCATTTTTGCCCGGAAACCAATTCTTTGACCCGTGGGTTTTATCAACAAAAACATCATGATGTCATGATATGACAAGAATATATGCTACCGAGATCATCGTGGGAATAGTAGGTAACAAACATGGGTATATGAACCAACAATCACTGGTTGAAAATCCACAGGGGGCATTGCTGATTGATCTCCATGTTTCCCCAAAAATTAGACCATGGTGGATGTAGGGGATGAAACCACATCAACTTTGGGACAATAGAATGGCGGTGTTTAATAATTTGATATGAACAGGGGATGGAATTGATTAGGATGTTCCAATGTAGGATGTTTTTTGCATAAGACAAAAGAATTGCAATCTGTTTAGATGCATATCATCATCTCTTTGGCTGGGTCAATCATTTAGGATTCTCCGATGCAGGATGTTTCTTATTTTTCTTGAAAGTCCCAACCAAGTCCCAACATATCCCAACTAACTGCAGGATAATCCAAGGAAGATACGGTACAATTAGTAACATATAATAACACACAAAAAAAAACAAAAAAAACAATTAACAATACAAGCCATACAGTAAGGATCAAAGATGAGCTGTCGCACCTCACCGAAAGGAGCCATTCTCTCATTGGAAGAATCAAGGGAGGTCCTGGTTCCCGGATCCCCCCGAAAAGAGGTGATATGGCTGGAGATGGGTTAGGTCACTTGGTAGCCGATCAATCCTAAAAAATGATCCTTTCCTGGTGAAGGGTGCCATAGTCTTGAATGTTGACCTATCCTCACGTTCCATACGTATGATTGTACCCCCCAAAAGCTATCCTTCCACCAACCCTACGGGGTCTCCTTGCAGTCGCTCTAGTCGAACCTGGCGGTCCGCAGTGCCGAGTGCTGGATGTTGATGGCATGAAGAATTGGTTGTCTATCGCGTACCCATACACACTCCTTTCCAAAAAGGACAGAATGATCAATGAATGGAAAGGAAAGATCCAAATGATCATGGTGTGCCAATGGACCATGATACCGGGAAGATGGGGATTGAAAGTCTTGAAAGTCTCGTCCCATTAGGTCAAGGGCCGCATTGGTGGTTTAAATAGGCGCCTTTGAACAATGGGGAGTCTTGCCCAAAGCGATCGCAGCCGAATATCGCTGCAACAACTTATGGAGTTCTAGGCACACCAAGCAAACAGGCATAACGATTGCCAATGCACTGCTGCAAGGTCATTCTAAGATATTTAGTCTTGCAAAGAGGAGAGAGTACTCAAACGTTGGAACAAAGCAGCAGCTGTAAATGTCAAGATCAACCAACATCTGGCGCTCCCCGGGTCTTAAAATAATTACCCACGTCTAGTGCTGAAGGCTTTCACATCTCCGAATCTGATCCTGAAATCATTGGATTGGTGTAAAAGAAAACTATAGGAAACCCCTTAATGTTGGTAAAACAATCATAAACCACCCATATTTTTGATGGTTGGAATATCACCTATTTAATCCTATTTATGGTAAATTTGGGGATGGTTTATTATTGTTTTACCAACATTGTAGTTGATGGGCAAAAACCATGATTTCCGGTTCAGAACATTTTTCAAGAAAGCCAATCCATGGATGAAACGTCGACCTGCAACGTTGGAAGCCAGCGCTCCAAGTCCTAGCCGAAAGAAACCCTGATGACTGGGCACCAAAATGAACAATTATCGTACCTAAATTGGGTGGGTTTTAGTATTTATTTGTATATATATATATATATATCTATACACTGGGGGTATATTCATATTAATAATGTATAAATATATATATATATATTGATGTTACAATGGATCAATTGGATAGCAAATATAGCTATAGCAATTGATAAGGCGATGATTGAATCACCTTTTCAATCATGGGAGAAAGTCCAAAGTTGCAAGTATCCTCTGGTTTGTGCTGAACCCTTGACACTACAATCGCTACTACAATCACCAACGACGTGAATGGGAGTACAAAACCCTACTGTGAACATCTGTGAAGAAACACATAACTCTGATGTTCGACATCCTGCTGATTTGTGAAGGATACACTGCGATTTTTGCCATGATGCCACTTAGTGGTGATTGGATTGATCATAGCAGCCAACTCTCATGATTCCAGGTGCATCACCATAAGATCCAGCCGAATTGAAAGCAGTTGCCACCAGAACGGATGGGACCTGACCTCCAATTTCCCACCCCCCAAATCCCACAATCTCCCCAGAAGAGCGTCCTCTGCAGCACGAAGTACCTTGCACAGATCTGGACGTGCCACGTGGCTATGAGTCAAAAGCCTGGCTTACTGGCCCCAAAAACACCAGTTAAAGAAACCCTGGATGTTCCCTAAAGCAATTAACATAGCTATGGAAAATCTATGGTAATTAACATAGCTATGGAAAACGGTTCATTGATAGCGATTTCCAGGTAGATGCCGGCCTCTCGCTGCTGAGCACTCAGTCGCACCTGCGGGAGAAAATCGCAGTAGGTGGATGCCTTACTGATACGTGGGTTTTCATGAGAACGATAGCTGTAGATAAGTGTGAAATGTGGATAGCTATTTAAATATATGTTCAATAATGTTCAATAAATATATGTATCAAGTATCATGATTTTTTACAAATCTAAATCAATAATCATATGCAGCCTATATGTTAATTTCATGGTATCTGATCCTAATTTCATGGTATCTGATCCTGATATCATGGACCCATAATCTGAAACCCAACAAACCCCAGTGTCACCAGCTGCCGCCGGCCACTGCTGGCCACTGCTGGCCACCGCGCTGCTGGCAGACGCTTGTGATTGACAAGGCCAGCCTGTCAGCTGGGCAGTGTTGAGGAGGGACTTATCTTGAAATAGCTTTGGATTTAAGATACTAAACCACAGGCGTATAAACTACTCCCAAATAGTGATAATCTGACACTTAAAATGGCACCCCGCCAAGTAAACAGCCCACGGGTTTATTTACAGATTTTCCTTAAAGATCACCACAAAAACCGTAGGTCCAGAAAAGTCAAAGTCTAAGATATGGGTTCCGAGTCAAAGTCAAGAGTCAAAACTAACGCCATGTAAACATCGCACAATGTATTATGCAATGTTTTCTTCTTGTTTCTTATGATGGATTTGATATATTCCCATATGGTGTCAACATGCCTGTTAGGGGTTCAAAATTCAAAGCCAATGTGCATTTATCACCTCCTCAACCTCAGCTATTGGCTTCAAGATGTCAAGAAATTTCGATTTAGTGCGTTTGCTTGCTCAGCGCAATGCCCCTCCCATTGCAGCGACGCCAGCTAAGTCCAGTTCAGCAGCACCCCCTGTTGCAGCTACACCAGCTAAGTCGAGTTCAGCAGCAACCCCCGTTGCAGCGGCAGCTGCATCCCGAAGTTCACCTGCTCCGGTGAACCCTAGCTCAGGCAGTGGCGGCAACAGCACTCAGACAGCTTCCGAGCAAAGTGGTGCTACCAAAAGTGAAAGTGATTCAAAACAGCGACTGTTATCCATTTATGGTAAGTCAAAAGGTACTCCCAAGCCTAAAGGGGTCCCAAAGGCACCCAAACCAAAAGCGGTCCCAAAGGCCCCCAAACCAAAAGCGGTCCTAAAAGCACCCACACCAAAAGCGGCCCCAGAGGCACCTCAACCAGAACCGGTCAGCCAGCCCAAGGAATCTGAAAGCACCAACGAACCGAAGACAGGTGGCCCAGGGTTGAAACGGCCGGCTGGGCGGGTGTTGAAGCGACCAGCTAGCAAGGTGAAGTTAGCCCCACCTTTGAAGAGACCAGCAGCCCAATGTGACAGTGATCCCCTAGATGAAGATATACAGGGTGAAGAGGAAGAAAGCGAAGATCCTCACATGGGTTCCGGTTCTGGGTATTTTGGCTAAATGTGATCTTTGATGTTTTTGACTACTATATTTATGATTATTATCATTCTTATTCTACCCATTTGAACCCTGATTATCATTAATGCACAATTGTCACAATGGTTTCTTTTGGGATTCATGCCTTTGTTTCCCAACGCACAACCAATGAGGTCAACGTTCCCATCTCCAGAATCTTTGGAACAGATGGAGCCATTAGCCGTAAACATGTGTAAATTTTCTTTGCCCCAAAAATTCGTCCAATAATAATTGGTTTTACAGGTTTGACATTGAACCAAGAAAATGGGGCTGAGTGATTAAGATTCCATTGGGGTCACCCCAATACGCTTTCATCACAAAGGAAGTGGGCAGAAGTGCTTTTGGCACGCTGTGCGGATTGGTTTGGTGAAGACTTTGTGAAGCAAAGGCTTCAGAAGGAGCAGCGGGTGTGCACCTTGTTTTCTGGGGTTGAATGCGCCCGCATGTCAGCGCGGGCCATTAGCCAGGCTGCAAGGAATCTTTGGGGCATAGAAACAGGGTTCCGCTTTGTTTGTGCTGTTTCTCAGCCTGTGGTTTGGTGATGTTTTTCACAGGGACCAAAAAAAAAACAGGTTTTTATTATGATGCCGTATGTTCCTAGCATTGTGTTTCCCAAATCAAATTCAAAGTTTCCCTAAGGTTGAACATGATGCGCAATGCCAGAAGCTATTGGTCCAGGAGTTCCCAAACGAGTGTTTGTTTACAGATGTGTTTGACTTAGTAGTTGGCGGTGATCAAATCGACATGAGCGTTTTCCTCGACCCAAAGAACATCAAGTTCCGACCTAGCGCGCAGTGCAAATGTCATGGCAAGAAGTGTCGTCTTCCTACATTCAATGACCTTGTGACAATTCTAGGGGCCCCCTGTGTGCTTTTCAGCCGGCCATCCGGCTGCCTCTATAGCATGTTTTATTGGGGATGCGTTTTTCATGTGTTTGTGGGTCAAAACCCCTGGTCCCTCAAAAATCACTTTAGGCTAATGGATGCTTATTCCCCCAAATTGAAAAAGATAGGTTTTAACCCATACCGCTGTCACCCTTCAAGTTCTTGAATGTTTGAAAACTGTTTCTTTTTTTTTTGGTGGGGGCATGACTATCTCAGGTTGGGACCCCGGCCAGGTTTCAAGGCTATCGCAAAAGCTCAGTGTCATTCAGTTGCCACAGCATGGATGAACAAAAGCTCCCGGTCAGTCCATGAAAATGTGCTTGGATACGATCCTAGTCACCTTGAGGAACACCTCAAACATGAGCTGACTATGGCCAAGACCCTTGTAATATGGTTTAGTGGTTTTAGTCTGTTTTGATTTCCCACTAACGGTTTTAAACCCACGGTTAAAACCACCATCGCCGATCTCTTTGTTTGGCGCCTCTCCAGCTTTGACGCCTCTCCAGCTTTGGCCAAGGCTTGGTCCTCAACAGTTTGGCCATCCAACATCAAGGCCAAGGGAATACAGGCTCACGTGGGACAAAAAGCGATACTCCTGGTCAGCAGACTCATGGTGCCTATTTTTTTTCATTTGCGACAAGAAAACAATGTTCATAACCAACCACAACAACATAAATTAATTGCTCATTGTTTTTTGCAGCACATGCCGCAGAAATAAGGATATGGATTTTGCGGATCTTACCAAAGCTATGCTGGCTCCTCGCAACAATGCGCCTAAGATTTCTCCGGATTGCTTTGCCATTAGTACCCGAGAAGAGCTGGAAATGTTGATGGGCGAGGAGGGTTCAGGAGAGGACGCCCTTCCAGAGTCGAAAGCTTGTTTGGTTAGACACAATCACACAATGCATCAACAGAAAATGTGCAAATCCAAGGATAGTAGTTTGAACATATTCTGGGGATTGCCCATTCCCTGCCAAGGTCGATGAGGCAGAGCTTGGAAAAGTATCAGAACCACTTCCCAGATAAAGCGGTGTATGATTTGTCACAAAGCTTGAAGTTCGCTCGAAAGTCCCTCAAGAATGGGGAAATGCCATGCTTGGCAACTTCCAGTACTCACCTTTGGAATCAAAATTTGAATCGATGTTACACGGGGAAAGAAAAACTGAAATCCCTTCTATACCCAGTGGAAAATATGGATCTGTCAGGGTTTTCGGAACGAACCTTGACTCAATTTGCTGGAAACGGCATGCATTTGCCCTCAGTGGGGTGGGCATTCTTGATGCAAATTCTTTGCGTCAGTCCCACCACTAGCTGACATGCTCGCTGCGGGTGTTCAAAAAAACTGGGAACCTTTTGGGCCACAGTGTCAGCTACAATTCACAACTACCAGAGATTACTGCATTCCAAGCAAAGAAATTTAACATAATAGCGACAGTAATTTGTGTCAAATATAGATTCAACTATAGTGCCAATAGTGTATTGAAACTCTATTTAGTTTCAACCCCAACAGCATCCGACCCCTTCGGAGCGTCTCCTGGGCCAGGTTTTCTGGTGATTTGCCAGTCGCCAGCAACGTCCGGGATCCTGGAATGGTTGATAGTTTCAACCTGGTTGGGGGGAAATCAAGTGAGCACCCTTATGACACTTGGCAATCTGTTATAATTGCTATAGTTACAATGGTTGGTTCTTGAAGATTATCATCATCCACAGCGATGAATCCCGTCCGGGGTCTTGGGATTTTGGAAAGCTGCGCGCTGGTGTGGAGACAAATGAATGATCACCCCTCTGACAGTTGACAACCCTTATACTTACAACTACAATGGTTGGTTTTTGGACATCATAACAATCCACAATCATAATTTCCTGAAAAATCAAATTTACCTTTGTTACGAACCATGATTGAATGGTGGTTTTTGCATGGTTGCCCATGATGTTATAACAGAAGAAAACCCTTCAGGAAGGTCAAACAAGAATTCCACAAATCCGTCATCAATTCACCCTTGAATTTCTTTTGGCCCAAAGCTTCATGCGATGGACAAATTGCAAATGTGTATGTGTTTGGAACCCAACAATATGTAGGTTTTGGTGACAATCCCAAAATTATTATGTAGTAGAAGTCGAAGATTAAATTCATATCAAATATTTTTATATTATATCACATCTTTTCATATCTGACAGTCTTGTCACACAGGCTTCGGCTACTAGCATCTTTCCATCAAAATCAACATGTTTGACTAGCTGCACCCTGCGCCAGCAATGAAGAAACTCTTTCAAGCCGAAGGGCCTGAGGGTTCCAGCGCCAGCACCTCTTCGAAGAAGAGGCCCCCGACAATTTTCCAACCAGAGCCTCCAGAAGGAGAGGATGACGTCAAAACCCCCAGTTTTGGAGAATTGATTTGAAACCGGTTGTTGGAATTCAACCTAGTGGTTCTATGGGCCATGACCCTGTGAGGAGAATCACCTGCAGCACCTTCCAAGGGTAGACTTTCCAAAAAATCAAACCTCTTCCAGCGTGAATGTGAGGAAGGGGTGCGGCAGCCGCCCCCGCAAAGGAGAGTGGCACACTCGTCAACAGGCGTGTTCCGGGCAGAGTTGGACGAGCCGGACAGCAACTCTGAATCCTCAGAGTGCCCCAAAAATCATTCACAACTTCCGACTAGAACTCTGAATTTTGGATGGGAAAAACTTCAGTCAGCTGCAAAGGCACGCTTTGCCCAGGAGATTCAATCAGTTGGTAAACCCACCAAGAAGAAAAGGCCATACAATAATACCAAGCGATCTGAGGGGGCTTCATACAAACGAGTCATCAAGTCTGGAACATTCAAGAAGAATGGTTCATCAGCTCGACGAATTACTGCAGTGCTCGGCACCAATCCGTGCCACTGTGCCAGTGATGAGCTTCAACAATATACTGTTACTATGTATTTGTTCTTTTGCCAGAAATTGTCTTAGAGTATGATACTGTTGCATCACAACACCCCAGGGACACAAACAAGTCCACACGCCTAAGGTGCCTTCAAGGCATGCTTTGCCCAGTTTACCACCAAGGAGGTCCTACCATTTCTCAAGGAGTTTTGGGAGCTTTCCAAATTGCAGCAGGACAGCCTTGCAACTTGTACCTGAGAGATGCTCATTTTGTCACAAAACAATTAAATAGGTTATTTGGCTGGGCATTTGGGGTCCCCTGCAAATTGAACATTGCTTTTTTCAACATCTAAGTTGACTATGTCTGTACAAACTGATGTCGCAAAGAAGCACAAGAAGTCAATGAGTTCAAGGAGTGCTACAGAAGTCACTTTCTTAGGGAGGAGGATTTCCCAGATATGTCTCAGCAAGCTGGTGGGAGTTGGAAGGGTCAGGCTTCGCAAAGCAATGGGCGCAATTCCTGATGCTAGGTATGGCAAGGTAAAAGGAGGCCATTTGAGAACAGCTGCCAGTGTACACGCATGGCTGGCTATCCAGTATAGCCAAATAGCCGAAACTCTACCAGACAGGCCATGGGTTCACAAAAGTTTACATCTAAAATATAAATTTTGCTCTGGCCATTGGATGTTTCGTTTGTGAAAGCCAGAAACCTCCCATCGGTGGCCATATTTTTTTTTGTGAAACTTCCGCCCCTGCCTGTCTGTATGCATGCATGCATGCATGAATGTGGTTGCGTAGTACCAGCATATGGACCTAATGGAAATATATAAGAACTTTTGAGGAAGGACACCTGGTGAGTCAGAATCTGCACCTTAATGCATTACATATTTGATATGTTTTCAACATGTCATATCAAAAATACATGCATGCATCATTCGTATAACTTTTGAGCATGAATGACTTGTACTGTATGACATGACATCTATGACATGCACGACATCTAAAACATGTACTATGTGCATGCCTTGTTAGCATCAATGGGATGTATGACATGACATATATGACTTGTATGCCATGTAAAACATGTATGTGTACGACCTTTGCAGCATTAAAGACATGTATGACATGACATCTCTGACATGTATGACATGTATGGCGTCTATGACATGTATGACATTGTTTGGCATGTATGGCACGTATGGCATGTAAGAAAGACTTGTAAATCATGTACGACATGTATGGCATGTACGACGCGTAAAACATGCATGGCATCTATGACATGTAGTATGACATATACCCTTGTGCATCCATGTGTGTGTGTGGACATGTATGGATGCATGTGCACTGTGCAGGTTCATAAGACGTGGCCGTGCTGCAAAAGGTGATGATCCAGATTTCGATCTGGCCAGCGATGTGGAAGACGGTGAACTGATTACATGGCTGGAGAAACCCCAGCTGACCACAGCACTGCAGTTGTTACAGCCCAACGATAGCAAAAAAATGGCCAAATATTTACCTCCGGGGACAGTCGCTGATTTGTTTGAGCAGTATGCTGCAACCAGAGCATTGCTAGGTGCACCACGGGTTGGATACAAAACTTTTCTGCAAATCTACAAGGAACAGTGGTCTGATGTATTGAAATTTCGCGACGCAAATTTGTGACTTGAACTAAGTTGAACTTGGGCCATTTTTCAAAAGGTGTGTTGCGGGTTGCTAGCAAAGTTTAGCTTACATTTTGCTTACATACTTTGGGGAGATTACAAAAGAGCTCGTTGACATTGGAACCTCTAGTACCCAACCAAGGTTTAGCAAATGTGAAATTTGCTATCATCTTCAAGAGCAGATCAAAGACCGGGGTCTGGCACTGGAAGCCAAGTTGATGGCTACAAAGACACTTCGGGATCATTTGCAGAGCCAATTTGCAGACCGCTCCGCGACGTGGTCGCTTCAGGAGGCTTCTCGCGATCCGTCCACCGGAAGTGTAGTACTTCTGGTGGACGGAATGGATCAGGCTAAGTTCAAGTTGCCACGTCACCCGGGTCAACGGGCCCTATCCTCAATGAATCTCAGCAGGATCAAGATTGTGGTTCGCTAAATGCTATTTAATTTCCACTTGGGCTGGTCTCCCAAATGCTAAAACTTATTGTTTCCCCTTACAATTTACGCAATGTTTTGTGACTTTGCGGGACTTTTTTTGGGAGACCAACTTCAAATGGAAAATTATCACACCGTACTATAGGATTTTTGTTTTACCAATTCCCCATGTCAATCCACCAGCATCAGAAAACTACAACGGCGAACTAAGGGCCAACCTGATAAGACCGCAACTGAAAGTCCATGGAGTTTGGGCAGTGGGATTCTCGGCTAAATAAATAAGTAAAGCATTTGGTTGAAATCCCCCAAAAGATTTCACAGTCAGTAATAGTCAAGTGGTCTCAGGCAGGTTTCAGGCATATTTATTTTCAAATGCTCCAGGTTGGACTTTAGAACTGTTTCTTCTTGACGAGCCCACCAAACACGATTCATCCTGTCTATGCGAAGTGGTGGCTCTGACACTTGAGCGTGTGATGAAGATCGCAACTGCTACAGGTCGGACGCCACCACACACTGTCGTGGTGGCGTCCGACAATACGGTGAGGGAGTGCAAAAACAAATACTTTTTGCTGTATCTGGCAAATTTGACATCCCACCACAAACTGAGGGCTTCGGCCCTCATCAATTTGAGGAAGGCCCACAGCCATTCTGAAATCGATCAGCTTTGGGGGTTGATAAGCCGTAGAATTGCGAGTTGTGACAAACTTTATTCCCCCAAAACAGTGATGGAGAAGATCACCGAGGAGTTGAACCGTCCTGCCCTGCGTTCTTGGATTGGTCTTGGGTGTGAGATACATTGCCAAACCCTAGTTTCAGTGCGCGGATGGAAGAATCATTTCTTCAATGTGCAGAGAGCGAGCTACGCAGGTGGTCTTTTAGATGACTCAACAGCAAACCATTTCTTTCTCTTCATGCTTAGACGAGGCCCACTGGTGTAGAAATATGTAGAAACAGCATGCTCAACTCAGTGTAATGTACCAAGGTTAAGGACCAACATTTTTTCAAACACCTTTACCTTTATGGATGGGTTTTATTGTCATAATTGTCATGGGCAATTCTCCATGAAATGAAATCCACCCTGACTCAGATCTTCCAGAGCGTTTACAAGGCCGGGTCGATCAAGGAACCAGCAGGGCACCTCCAAGACCTGGTGATGTATGCATGCTAGTGAAAAGGTTTATCTGTTCTGAAACCTTGGCACAAAGCCCCATTCTCGCTTTGACTGAACAGCGTTCTTCTCGGGTTGGCTTGGTGCCAGAGAACAAGTCCCTAGTTTGCATAGATTGCCTCCACCAGAGGTTGCCGGATATGTTTTTGAACCATAGTATTTGTTGCCAACTAACATAAGGGAAACACAAACGCTTTGGAGCCCAATGGCATCAAATTCATCAATGCCATTTACGCAAATGAGCCCAGGCACCCAAACAATTGGACTACAAGATTTCGAGACCAATGCGCTGACCTCGCCAAAGCAGTGGAAGCTAGCTATGGGCCTGAATATGCTGAGGCCGTGGAATACCTTCGCGCGCTTGCAAGAAATTCATTGTACACCAGCTCCGTGCTGCCCGCATTGAGATGGCACTCTTTTGATGGCCCTGAGCCAGGTATTGGTGCCCCAATCAACAACTTGCACCCTGCTGTTTTAGCGGCTCTCATGCCTGGAGTAGCCCTAAGGGTTACATTCGGGGGTGGCCGCGGTGAATGAGGAGTGTTCATACAGGAAAACATGAGTATGAGACTTATCTACTGGATTTCCAAAATCGACCTGGCAACTTCCCAAAAGAATCCTGGGTATGGCATTTGTGACCATGGTTCTATTTCCTTTTTGACAGGACATGGTTTTGGAACTCCAGCACGGCCATCACTAACCCAGAAACGACGGAATCTATCATCCATACAAAATAATATTCAAATCATGATGAACCCACTGACAATCAATGATTTTATGGTTATTTTATTTTACTGTGGTTGTTTGTGGGTTAGGGATTTGTTCACATGCCAGCAGCTACAGTTGCCAAAGAATCAACCAGCGACGATCGGCTCTTTGATTTGCTCTGTGATTAAGTCAGTATCTCTGCTGTAGAAATTTTAGCATCAAATGTTGCCAGCCACAAAGTGCAAGATTTGCTGGGGGCAGGGGCCGCCCCATGCTTGGGACCGGTCCGCAGCCCCAGTGATTCCCAAGACAAAGGCTGCCCTTTTGGATGCATTGGCATCTGAGCTGCCTGATCAAGCACACGAGCACCGACAGCTTCTCAAGCCAGAGCTCAAGGCTCTCTTCAAGCGACATATCCGGGGTGTGAGGCATGTTGCAGACCCTCTTCGAGGTGCATCAGGGCTCACACAAAGTGAGCTGGTAGAAAAGTTGACCGCACATGACATCTCTTTCAATGATGCCGACAAGAAAGGAGATATGATTTTGAAGCTGAGGGCCCATTGGAACCATCAATGTGATCTTGCCAAAGATTCTCGCCCCAATGGCCTTACCTCCACAACTTCAGGGGCGAGCCCAGAGTTCCATGATGGGGCCGATCATTGGGAGTTGTGCGCATCATAAGTTCATTCAAACAGTGATCTGAGATGATGATAATTCAACATCATTCAATTAGTAGATGCGTTGCGGCATCACAGCTTAATTAGACACCACGAGACATCCGGCCGGCGCTTTGCAGGTGACAAAACAGGGTTCGATGGGGCCTGCATTGGTTCACCTCTCCAATTTGGAAATCCCAGTCGTGCTATCCAAAGAAAGCAGTTTGGGTCACACCAATTTAATTAGCACGTGGCCGTGGCCAAGCAAGTTGCAAAACAAGGTTAGATCTGGTGCAGCGGTTCATGTCTCCAATTTGGAAATCAAATGTTATCAAAAAGGGGTTTCTCATGGTCAGTCCAACTTGTGTTTCTATGTTAGATTTTTCCACACAGCCCCAGAGCCCACTGCCCCGGCCTCCAAGGCCGAACTTCCAACGCAGGCCTTGTTGGCTTGAGGTGTGTGTGTGTGTGGCCGGGCCCAAAAATCCAAGTAGGAAAACACCATACAAAAAATGATAGATTGGTTTCAATATCCTAAACATCGCGTAGCTACACTATAAACTTATTTTCATTGGGTTCACGCGCCCCCGCGTTATTGTTAAACTTTTAGGGGAAAGATTCATCTTGTGTGTGATTCACTCAGCGGGTGATATTCCAGAAAAAAGTTCAGGCAAACAGGTTAGTGGTACATCAATTGATTGCAGCCCCAACTGTCTGAAACTCACTGTCTAAAGCAGGTTCTGTCCATCATAACTTTAAATCCCCAACAAGAGGACCAACACTGAAGTTGGCAAGTGGTTTGCATATAGATGGTCAATGCCCCAATGGGTCTTAAGGTGATAATCGATCTTAAGGTGATAACTTGACAACCCTACCCTACATTCAAGTAACTCAGTGATTTCAGAATTCCACGCCATGGCCAGGTGAAACCCAGCTACAGAAAGGCCCATTCAGGGTGCAGGCGCCGTTCAGGGTGTAAGGACCAGGGGGCAACCAGAATCCCAAAATAATCCAAAATATATTTGAACAATTCCCAAAATTACCAAATTCAATTTCCAAATTCACAACAATTCAGTACCAACATTCTCAGAAACAAATCACCAGTGTTTCAGGTTCCAGAATGCAAATTCTACATCCCCAAAATTGATGCTGACAATGGACTGGATGTTGACGATGCTTCCAATCCCAAAAATCGATGTCGGTGATGGCTTTGATCTCCTAAAAATCGATGTCGGTGATGGCTTTGATCCCCAAAATCGATGTCGGTGATTCTTTTGATCCCCAAAATCGATGTCGGTGATTCTTTTGATCCCAAGAATCGATGTCGGTGATGGTTTTGATCCCCAAAATCGATGTCGGAGATGGTTTTGATCCCAAAAATCGATGGCGAAGTGGGTTCGAAATTTTTCAAAACCCAAAAATCAATGGACGAAACGGCATTTGGTCGATTGATTTTTGATGATTTTTGAAATCCTGATTTTTGATGATGTTTGGGGTTCCAACCAATCCCGGGCATTGATTTTGGAGTCACAGCCCCAAAACAAGATCAATGGACGAGACGGGGTTTGGTCCATTGAAAACCTATGCTTTTGAGGGTTGAACATTGACTTATCTTTTGGTGCTAAGATTTAGGATCAATGTCGAGGCTTCAAAACCATAGGTTTTCAATGGACGAGACGGGGTCTTGTCGATTGATTTTTATGTTGGGTCCCCAAGTCAAAGTCAATGTCGAAGATAGGTCGTTGTCCGAATCTGTAGCGACTTTTGCTCAAATATTGTATTGGTCTTTTTGGATTGCCACAATGGCAGCCAACCAGTTCCTGATAGACGCCAAGGAACTGACCACACCCAAAAAACAGGGTGGCGTCAAGGACGAGAAGCCGAGCCTGACCCCAGAGCCAGTCAGCAATCCAAATCCCAAGAAACAGGTTTGCACCACTTATGAGAAGTGGGTGAAGAAACAGCAGGGGGATGTATCTGTCCTAAGGGAACCTGGGCTTCAAATTGGTTGCCTTAAAGGAACTCCGTGAAACAAGAAACAACACTTTAACAGCATTGGAAAAATCAAATAAGCCCTCATTTTAAATAGTGCCCTTTTTCCCCCTGAAGGTACTGTTTTGGAAGCAAAAAAAGGGCACCAATTTTTGAGATCCATGTAACATATTTATGCTTTGGATATGCTAGTTCCCTTGAATGATTTCACCTTACTATGATTCCATTTCGGGTCATTTAGAACCTAGGATTGCCTGCGCCCAAGGAGATGCGCAACTACATGTCTCACTTCGAGGACAATGGGCAAGTGAGCATGGACACCATGCACCCTGCCGACGCAATTCCACATTTCCTAGCAGGTCCCAACAAGGAATCGACTTTGCTGAGGGTCAAGCAGTTGGAGAACTGGTTCCGGGAATATGTAGAAGTGCGAAACAACACCCAGCTCTACAAGGGATGCTCAGAGTTCGTTCTATCCTTAAATGCTGGTTTTCAGTACAAAAAACATTGCCGTTTTGGAGGGTTGTACAAGTCCATTTTCCCATTTATTCCTCCCAAGGTTTTGGACAAGACAATGGAGGGTGACACTGCAAAGCTTCCTTTGGTGGCCATGAAGCTACTTGTCCAATACAAAGTTATACTATGGGGACCCCAGTGCCAGAATCTGTCAACATCAAGGCGACAGCTTGACGTTGCCAGGTTCTGCTTCCTAGAAAGTTACTTAACCTTTGCAAGGCCCCTCAAAAAGCTAGACTTTCGGGTGAATATTTATGTGGGGATGTCTCGAAATAAGGAAATTCCCATGTTGATATTCTATGGTCATTGCAACAAGGACCCAAAGTTTTCCGGAAGGTGATCCACCAATCCACCAAATATGTTTTCCCATTCAACATAGGGGTGAATCAAATGACAGGCTTACTGAGTTACTTTGCCCAAAACAAGTAACCATAATAACAACCCTTACATGTTTTGGAAAGGTGTCGTTGCATATCCCAGTTCCTTCTTCGGGCTCCTTTATTTGGGGATTTGGGCATGTAAACACAACCTGTATATAAAAGGGTGCCCCCTTCTTTTTGATTGAACCAGTCAGTGTTGTTTCCACAAGCAACCACACGGTCAACCAAACCACCAATCATGATGATGATGGTGGTGGTGATGATGATGCTGATGATGGTTTCATTTCTTTCCTATTCAGCCAGTTTCAAGAGCTGTTTTGTTTCATTTGGCGCAGGCCCAATGAAAAAGAATTAGCACTTTGGATCACTTTTTATATAATATAAATATATATTATACTAGAATATCTTTGTTATAGAATCTTCCCCATCCAAAACACTGCCTCCGGCACAAGGTTTGAACAGCCACCTGACGGGATGCCAGCAGCACGGGATTGGATCACCACTTGGGAGTCCATGGTGATGGGTGGTATTGATTTGGGAAGGGAGCCCATCAGTGTCAATGTCAGGGGCTTAATTCTCGTTTCATATCGTTTCCCATTGTGTAACACTGATGCACGGTGCTGGACGGTACCATACTTAGGCCAGCTTTGACCGATGTTCCACTTCAAGCATCCCGATTTGAAGTTAGTCGTTGTTGGCTTTCAAATCGTTTCTCAACATGTAGGAGTTTGGGTTTTCAAACACACCCTGGATTTCAATGCCATGTGATTCCCCCAACAATCTCCAGAAAGAACATGATGGATGATGATTCCTGATATTGTTTGACCCCCAACATTTGTCTTTGGGGGCATGGGCAACCATAAGATTTTGATCATTTCCAATCAAGATGATGATAGAGGAAAAAACCAAGTAAAATCATGCGTTTCCCCAACTGTGCCTAAGCCCCAGCCCAGGTGGAAAGCTGCAGCTCGACTACGGGACTTTGGACATCGTGAAGGGCTGGACCAAAGCTAGCGTGATAGCTTTTGTGGTCATGTCGCTCGCAGAGTACAACCCCCGAACGGACTTTCAGAAGATCATGCCATTTTGTGCTTTTCTGGACAAATCGTGGTTGTTACCTATGCACGCCCCTTTGGCTTCATATGAGAATGCCCCAAAAATAGGGGTTGGAGTTACCCACCTTCTCAGCTATAAAACAAGGGCATGGGGACCCATAACCATCCTTATTTTGAGACAATCTCCATATGTTTCTTTCCCACCAATTTCATACGGCCACATTGGCAGGATTTGCTTAGCAACTTTGCTTAGCCACCGTTGAGTTGTTGCATCAAGTTTTCACTGTAGTTCTCTTTGGTTTCATGATCTAAGTTGATGACCGATGCCTGCGCTTCCACCAGAGTCTTCAAGAATCTTCAGCTCAGTTACAGGGGCAGTGAGCGCCAAGCTCCTTCCATCCTCACCTTGGCTTTGATGTTCTCCAGGGCAATGGGTGAGGCTGCGGAAGCAGGTCGGCACAATGCCGATTGGAACACGGAGCAGAGGCTCCGGGCGATCGTGGCATCGTTTCATGCCACAGAGGGGACCATTGCCAAATGGCACATTTGTGAAGACAAATTTCGTGCTATTCACAACTTGCTTGTTGGCACGTCTCCAGGCTCAAGGAAGGTCATCACGTCCCATTTGAACCACTTCAAATGGAAGGAGTCGGCATTCAATGCCGACCTCCTCAGGTCGACCAGATGGCTCATCAATGCCACCCCCAAGGGAGCGAAGGATCCGTTCAGGAGGATTTTGGTGGTCAATGCGACAATTCAGGAGAAGTTCCTACTGAACCATGTGGCCTACTATGTGTCATCGACCCGGAAGGTCAAGGCATCGTCAAAATCCAAGTTTCGACCGAGTGTGAAGGAGTGGGATGATGTGGTTAGCTACACGGCTGTGATGTGTGCAGTGAAGGAGGAAATGGAGAGCTACTTCGATGAGTGCAAAACCAGCACAGAAAAACGTGACAAAGCGTTCGAGGACTTGGAAACTTGTTTCATGGCCAGGCTCGGTGTGAATTCGCAATTTTCCTGTTGGGTGCCCAAGCAAGCAAAAATACGTATTTGGGAACCCCCGCCGGGGGGGTTCCCAAATACGTATTTTTGCTTGGAGAATGCTAATTTTGAGGGAGTCCCAAACCGACAGGAAAATTGCTAGTGTGAATAAAGGGTGATTCATGGGGTTGGTACCTATCTTGACTTGGTTATAGTTAATTTGTTTGATAACCCCCTTTAATAAGTGGGATATATTGGAACACAATCCAACTACCAGCCATACACTAAATTCACACATCATCTATCAGAACCCTGTGAAGGGACTACATGGCTGAGATTATGGCAAGCATCGACTCTAATCTCAGAAATTGGTCGGTGCGCCATCTATCACTGTGGACAGAGCTGGTGTGCCCTGAGATGGCTGACAACATGGAAGTGTCCAACAGTGGCCAGGACATTGGCGAGGTTGAAGAGGCCACTGCTGTGGCGCTTTTTCACGAGATCAAGACCAAGATTGCGTTTCTTGACAGCAAACTATTACGTACCCACATGGAAATAAGATGCTCAAACGCCCATATTGCAATCGTCTTCTTTCTTCACCCCAGCATGCGAAGAAGGAATATGTGTTTTTTTCTTCTCCTGGCATTTGCACTGTGGTATGCCCTATGGCCAGAAGTTTATACCTGGAGGGTCCTAACACAGTAATATGATGAGTATTCCTATCATGATGTTTTGTGTTTTATTTGCATCAAACTTAACATGTTATTTGATACATATATTATATCTTCAAGGATATGTAACATATGTTGTGTGCATTCTGCAATACAGATACTAAAACACGTCATATGTAAATACAATATGGATTTTATGATATATATTATATTTACAAATATTCTTAACAACATATACTTTTACATCATCTAAATCAGATTTATGAATATCTACCACTCTGTTCATCATATTCAATTTTGTCCGCCTGATTCCAGCCCTTTGCCCGCCTCAGGGCAGACGAAACACTGTGGGCACGCTATCAGCACAGCCTGGTCAAGAAGGCGGCCAGGGAGCACATTGTCTCTGTTCAGCATGCGAAGACACAAAACTCGATTGGGATGGGGTGCCTTGACCTTTGTTTGAGCTAAACGTATTTTTAAGTTTTGTTAACTCACTGTCACATGGCTCAATGTTTTCATGTCCTCTTCAAACAGGTTAAAAGTGAAAAGTATGATTTTGTTTTTATTTTCCCTCCTGTTTTTTCTTTTGATCACCCTGAATGTCACTTGCTCTGCGCAAGGCTGGTGGAAAAGTTCATGGAAAAAGCTTGCAACATCAACTTGCTCCAAGACATGGCTAATGTCCCCAATCTGGATGCGTGGCTGAAACAGGCGGCGATCGAGCAGAAGGTAGGGAGTTTCAAAAATTGTATCAAGGTTGTTTTTGAAGGAGTAAGAAATTAGAATACCGTAAGGGTTGACAACATCTAAATGTCAATGTTTTTAGTTAGGGAAACTATCTCAAATACCAACTGTTGGGGCACTTCCCGCAGCTATACCCTGTTCAGGTGAAACAAGATCAGCTCTATGTGGTGGTTTTGACCGACTACACGAAGGCCGGAATTCTTTCCACACACGCCCTCAACAAGCACTCTTCTTTGATGGCCAAGCTGACAAACCGCAACCAGAAACGCAACTCGTCAAACTCGTTTTTTTTTTAAGTTTTGAAACAGAAGAATATTATGTTATGTCAAACTCATTTTTGTCATGCAGTTTCTACTCACCAACCAACAAAACAAACTATAGGTACGTGTGGGTTCATTGTGGCTCCACTCTTGGTTGGCTCGGCTGGCGGAGGGTCGTTGCGAAAGGACATGAGGCCCAAGCGTGTTGGAAAGTTTGGCGGGTCTTGTGGTGGTTTGAGATTTGCACCTATGATTTGGGGCTTTGATATTTTCAGTTGTTAATTTTCCTGTTGTTTGGGGATATAGCTATAGGAGTATGATAGGCTTAACCTATGAGACTTGTTGGAAGGAATCAAGAAAAAACTGAAACTAACTAAATGATGGCACTAGCATTTTTCAAACAACTTACTACTACTTAAGGTTAATGTTTCTTCCTGAGTTTTTCTTTCGTGTGTAATATTGCCAGCTACATCCACTCCCCTGCAGGGCCATCGAGGAGAAGATGTCAGCTTTGCACGTGGAGCTCCGGAATGTCTACTTAGGCATTGATGTGGGGGGGCTACATGGAAACTCCGACAGACCGGGGTTCTATTCAGCTTGGATTGCAGTTTCTGATGGTTTCCTGCCCCTCAAGGGCACGGCGCACAGGGCTGTGAGGGGGGACAATGAGGCGATCAAGCCAACTGCGGTCAACGAGTTCACCAGTTCGTCTTTGTGGCGTTTGCAGGGTTTTGCAGATGGTTTTCCAACAGCTGTGCCGGCGCAGGAGTTCCACATTCCGTCGGCAAGATCCCATTTGGCGGGACACGATTGCCGCCGCAATCTCACAGATTCCCAAGAAACGGCCCAGTGGGTGTCAGGAGAGGATTGCATGGTCAAGATCTTGGAGGGATTGCTGGGCCACTGGGTTATTACTTGAGAAGTCTTTACCCATAAATCATTTTTGTATGTTTGTTAGTCATCAGACTACATGTCATCAATGTTTGAAGGTTTGGTGTGGGGAAAAGTTGTTTGGGGTATCAGGGCCCTAAGCCAAAAGATTCAGGGGACAACGTCAAGTATGCGGCAGTGGTTCACACGACCCCTTACTGTGGCTCACTCGAACGAGCATGCATGAAGATGAAAATTCCGGTCTTGAGCATCACAGACAACCAAGTCAACCATACCTACACGGTTTTGACTGTGGGGAGTGCGCTGATGGAGGTAGGGGGCTGGGCAAATTTTGTGTGTGTGTGTGTGTTGAAAATGGTTTTTTATTTAGGCTGACTGGCTGACTGATCTTATTTTTTCTGATTGTTTGTTCACATCTGATTCCAGGACTGGAAGCATAGCCGTGGATCCATGGCCAACTTGAGTCCGAAGTACCAGGAGCAACCACAAGATCCAAATCCTGTGCAAGCCATTGCTCCAGAACTGGCACTTTGCAAGTTGCAGGAGAACAAGCTGACCGTCCCCGAGGAAATCCGGAGTCAGTTCATGGGTGACCCCTGCCGCAGCAGCGAGTGGCGCAAGTTGCTTGCCGAATTTGATCGGAAGTGGTCGGGTTCTGGGCAAGGACATGTGCAAGGACAAGCATCTGAACAAGAACAAGGGCAAGGAACAGAGACCAATGAGGGGGAAGGCGCAGGACAAGAAGGTGCAGGTACCAGTTTGTGGGACACAGCCTTTCAAGATGAACCTCAGACTGTCAGTGCATTTGAAGCCAAGTACCAGGCAGTCCACACGTTTGTCATCGACGACAACTTGGCAGGGGTGATTGTCGAAGGTCCGAAACTTTTCGTGAAGGCTCTTGGGGAGGTTGAGTGGACGAGTTGCGAACCGATTCTCTTCTACGGAGCTGGCACCTGGTTGCTAGACCAGAAGGCATCCAGCTTTTTGGAGGCTTGGGTTGTTGTCAAAAACATGTTCCTCCTACTACACATTCCTTATCATTTATCACTCCCGGATTTGTTTAAAGAAGTTAGACTAACTATATCGACTATATCTAATTATCAACGAAACCCGGGCCCTGTTTTCATTTACACATTTTTTTATTTTCGGTTCATGTCATGTCAGTTTTTCTGCCTCTTGCTGTTCCAGGAGAACCCGAGAAAGGCCTACGTCTTCGAGTTCCAACATGATCGTCATTTTGTTGTTCTCGAGGCCTGGTGGTTTGAAAGTTCATTTCTCCTTGGAACAGCATCCAAAACAAAAGTTTATGAAGATTTGTTAGGGGGTGTTTCCCAAAACCTAAGAAAATTTGGGGCTCAGGGTTCAAAACCCGAAGGACGCTGAAGGGAAAGACGGATCATTGCTGCCTTTGCGGAACATCATCCAAGAGATCGAACGCTCAGGGACCGTGGATTTTGACCTAGCTGGCCATTCTTTTTCGCGGCCCGCGTCAGTGTACCAGGAAGCTACACAGGACGACCAGTATCTTGCCATCAAGTGTCTTTATTTTTTGAAGAAATGTGACTATAGATATTTTGACAGGGTTCATGTGCAAGTTGTATGCCATCATCTAATTTCCTTTCTGACTTGTTGTTTTCGGACTTTTCCGACCCAAGGTTTGAGATCAATGTGAAGGACTGCATGGTTTGGAAACCCTCGGCAGTTCAGCTTCGGAACGTCAAGAACAAGAACTGTGGGTCTTACTTCGATGCCAAGGTTATTCATGACAGCCCTGTTGTGCAGCAGGCTATTGGTCATGGGGGGATTTGCCATAACTGTCTAAAGCCCGATAGATTTCTTCAATGTTTATCTTTTGATATGTTAATTCTTTACCCCTGAGGATCATACTTAATCTCATTCCTCTCAAAGGCAACACGTGTAAAAACCATGGTGTAGTTCTGCATGTCTATTCAGTATGGACGCCCAAATTTTGGTGTTTAATCTTATGGGGGTTTATGTTTTCTTGTAAGCCAATCAATATCAATGAAACAAATCCTGTCCCCGCAGGTGTGGCGGCTCCGGATGTATCCAACCGAGAAGGTGTTAGGAGCTGCAAAGCCATTACTTTTCTTGAAAGAGTCTCTCCACCTGCCAGAAGGACAGGTCAAGAGAATCTTGTGAACCGCTATCTCAGAATGCGCAGCTCCAAGCATTGATGGGTTGATCCAGGAAAATGTTATTGGCTATCCCGATTTGAACTATACAGTATGCTTTGGCCTCGGAAACAAAACATAGTTATCAAATGGTATCAAAACTTTTTACCTGATAATATATGGAAGAAACTTGATGACATGCTGTAGCTGGCCCTGCTAAAAGCGGTGATGAGTTCCAGTAGTTGAGTTTTGTCAACACCCGACCATGGGGCCCCAAGTCATGGGGGAATGATTTGGGCCCACAATCCGACGGCCTCGCAAGAGACTCTGAGCGGTGAAAAGGATAAGGTACTTCGAGACCAGCAATGCCGTGGCTGTCCTCACGTGCAAGTTTCGATGTGGTCCCGGACCCCGCTATATTTTGTCCGCTATATTTTGTCAATATAGTAGACCATCTGAAAATCGAATGAGGGATGAATGATTGTTTGACAATGTGGTATTTCTCCCTAACTGCAAGCTAGAACCACCGTAGAGTGTTGAAATCTGTTACAAGACCCCGAAAGATTTGGTTGACCAAAACATCAAATATGCTGCAGCATTTGCAAATTACAGGTGGTTAACATCGACAGGTCCTAGCTTGTCATGGCGTTCATTAGTCTTCAGGACAGCCAGGATGATGTTGAGTTTGTGGAACCTCCTCCACCTTCCTGTGGTTTCCACACCATTGCTGCCCCACCTTTGGATGAAAATTGGGGTAGTGATTTGAAGTGGACGCCTTGTTTGGGTGCAACCCTTGCTCAGCCTGTTGAGCCTCCTCCTTTGGATACAGCCGTGGAGAGGACTGCAAATTATAAAAGTTTGTGAGTTACCGGACAGTTTTAGTGGTCGCCAACAACATGTGGGTGGAAAGGGGTGGTTCAAAGGGGGTCTTGTTCCCTCACAGGAGCCGCCCACCGCTTCGTCGTCTCTCAAACTTTTTGCAAGAGGGTGAGGCGGATGAGGACATGACAACGGAGGAGATGCCTGAGAACACGGAGCCTTCACTTGAGCCTCTGAACAAACCGTTTCTTTTTTCCATGAAAAGTACCACCGGTTACATATTATCTGCAAGGTGGCCCTCCCATGATCTTGAATCCTTCAAAGGGGCCCACAAGACAGATTTAATTCATAATCACCTTTAAAGCATGTTGGGACATACAAGGACGACGGCCTTCACCTTCGCCGGCAATTGTCTTTTGGAGCCCCTGATACAGAGATGGACTCACAAGAGACTTTGATGTTACCTGGATTGCCCGACGATCCTCAATCACCTCCGCCTTCTGTGATGGGACCTGAGGATGGCTACGTTGACCCGGAGATCATTGAGTCATATTGGAGGGTACACACCACGCCCAAGGAGCCCACCAACGAGACCAAGCAGGACACCACCGGCACACCAACCCCCAAGCAGACCTTCGAGACCAAGGACAAGGATGAGATCTTCGACACTGAGGACGCGGGGAAGGGTGGGGTCAACAACCTTGAGGATGAGACCGGTGACACCGATGACAAGGGCAAGGGTGGGGCCAACAACCTTGTGGATGAGACCGGTGACACCGATGACAAGGGCAAGGGTGGGACCATCAACCTTGAGGATGAGGGCGTTGACACCTATGACAAGGGCAAGGGTGGGGCCAACAACCTTGAGGATGAGACCGGTGACACCGATGCCAAGGGCAAGGGTGAGGCCAGCGACCTTGGGGATGAGACCGTTGGCACCGATGAGAAGGAGAAGGATGTGTCCCAGGACAAGGGTAAGAACGATGATAAGCCCAAGACAAGTTCGCAGCGCAGAAGCAAAAAGAAGCCGGGCAAGCGGGTCAAAAAGACTGCGGAGGAGTTGAAAGCCACCCACCGCCGATGCTCTGACAATTGGCATCTCAGGTGGATCAGAAAAGGTGTCCCAAGGACCGAGGAGAATGAGAAGGCTGAGGCTGAGAGGTTGAAAGGAAAGGGCAGGGGCAAAGGATCGGTCAAGTCCAAGAAGTCCGCAGAGAGCAAGCCCAAGAGGTCCGCAAAGAGCAAGTCCAAGAAGTCCGCAGAGAGCAAGAACAGCAGATCGGCTGACAAGTCCGCAGGGTCCAAGCGCAAAGGATCGGTCAAGTCCAAGACGGAGAGCTCCCAGGTCAAGAAGGCTAAGACCACTCCTGAGTCCACTCCGGACACCGGAAAGAAGGAGAAGTATACACAAGTTGGGACTTGGGGATTTTCAGAACGGTCTTTACAATCGGGGCGGCTTAGTCGACTGTTTTTCTTATACCTGGTTTTGATCTATGATGCAATATAATATTAGCTCAACAAGAGCCCAATACATTTCAAGTGTTTGGTTGGAGTGGGTTAAACCATCAATACATTAGTTTTTGGGCCAATGATTCCACACACTACCATTCATTGTGTCGTATGAGCTATTAGCTTTATTTATGTTTGTCAAGTACAGAATTTATTGCTTAATTTATTTCTTGGGATTTCCCTTGCAGGAGTTGACGGATGCCCTGGTCAAGGATGACATGCCCCTCGATCTTCCAACAAATGACCTTCGCAAAACTAAGGGGGTGTTCATCAACCATGCCATGATGCGCATGGAGGCAAACAATGGTGATGATGCTTCCCCTGTACTCACCAAACGCGAGAAATATGAGGCTGCTGTCAAGCTGTGGATGGATTCATCTGTCCGGGCCGTGCTCACAATGAGCAAAAAGCCTGGTTTTGCTTTGATCACTGCCAAGTAGTGATCCAAAATTTATCTTCTGTAGATTGGCAGGCCAGTGGTTGTTACCGCTGTCATCCTTTCCATGGGGTGGTCATCGTGAAACTGAAGCTTTCACATGATTGGGGAAAAGGCAATTTTGAGATACTTCACGTTCCACCATCCAGGCTTGATGGCTGACCCCTGCACACTCAAAGTTGGAATTTATGATACTTGTATGGTAATTTATTGGAATAGTTAATTTTGGATGAGCTTTAAGTGTGCAGGGTGTCAGCTATCAGCCATATTGACCCTTCACCCCCGGTCCTTGACCAGTGGCGCTTGCAGGCTGTGGAAGTGGCAGCCGCAGTGGCCGCAGTGGCGGCAGTAGCCACCACGCGGTGGTGTTGGCCGCCGCTGGAAGGGGTATAATAGGGGATAATAGGGGATGATATAGTGGGTGTGATATGAGAAAAAATAAGACCCAAATACCTCGAAATTAGACTCACATACCTCGAATGTTACATCTATATAGATCATTACTACATTCACATTTGTAGATGATGTTCCCATCAACCAACAGGGCTTTTGGAACAGCACTGCCTCCTGTTGCTCTTGGGTTCGCAAGGACTTGGCCAATGAAACCACAGCGGAGCAGGATTTCTCCTGAGTGATGCGGGATCGTTCGGTGGATCTGGTTAGGTGGGTCTGCGTTGGTCTAAAAAACGATGTTGTCTGTTGTTGCTTCAATTTCAAACACGATTGTATGCGATATCATATCTCAAAGACGATGACTCATCGAAACCACTTTTTTTTTCTTGGGGGGGGGGGGCCATTTATGGACAAACCAATGGATGTCGATATCTCAAGCTTGAGGAGTCATTGTGCAGATGATCCGTCTGTGGCAATCAAGTGTCAAAAGGTCTGGCTTCGGGTGTCGATTGGTGTTCAACTAAAGTGAGTGATGTTGAGGTGACAGGAATATGAGCACCAACAATGGGTAAATATATATGTACACAATCATGCCTATATATATATATACATAGTTTTATAAATAGGTGTGTATATATATATATATATATAGAGCCATGAAATCATCATGATATTTTTGTTGATGCAGCACCTGGGATCTTTCACGTGCATCAAAGTTCAAAGACGCGAGGAACTTTTTTGGATAACATGATATAACATGTTTTTGGACAGTTCTACAGTGAATTTTGATAAATGTTGCAATGATGGAGGCTCTGTTTTTTTGCCCGAGACATGTGCAAACATCTTGTGACCAAAATGAATAGGGAAAATAGATCTAAGTGGGGCAGTCTACATCCCCGTCATTCCCGATCATTCAACTCACCAGTTACCCAGTTTCATCATCTATATTAATCTATATTGCAAAGTTTTGATGGCAATAAAGCACCAAACCTGTTGCTAAATCCCAGATGTCTGGTCGTTTATCTCTCTCCAAAAAATTAGATGATACATGATGATACCCCCCTGAAAAGTAAGATAGATGTGGAACCAGTAATTAATAGTTGAAATCAGGTTCCGAATGGATTTCCCCGGTTTCCCATGGTGATCCCATTGGGTTGCCACACCAAGCCCTCCAAGGTCACCCCCTTCATGCTGTCAGACAGATGGGATGCCTAGGTCGCTGGCCAGTTATGGAAAGTCATTCAAAAAATCCTGGGGAAATCGTGGCAAAGATATGGCATCCACATGGATTGATGGGAAATTGATGGAAATTCATCACCAAAGATCTGGCTTTCATAAGGAGTGGAACATGTTGAACCATGGCACATCGGCCGAGTGGAATCTGGTGATGTGACCTGCCCTAGTTTTGAGATGCCGAACACTCGGAGCTATCAGGTTACCTGAAAAACAGGTGTTCCGCATTATTCATTCTGAGTGTCTAAAATCCTCACTATGATACCGTGGGTGGGTCTTAATTCGCCGCTGTCGCTGGCCAAATGCAAATATGGTGGAATATGGTGGAATCCATCAGGCGGATGGTCTTGATCCACTTTGGTCACATCTTGACTCATTGGTGGCTTCAACCTCCTCAACAATTCATGAAAATGAATTGAGACAAAATAAGATGCAACTCGGTGATCGATCTCAATTCTTAGAAAGGAAACCAACCCCAATCTGGCTCTGCTGGAAAATAGGGTATACCAAAATGTGACCATTCAACATCATTCAATGGAAAATATGATGGTTAAGCAATGGGTTTGGGGTACCCCATTCATTGAATTTGAACATCGGCTGGTTGGACCTGGGCCCCAGGACATGACGCAGGAAGTGCCACAAATGTCTGACGTACCAAACGTAGTGCCGCGCCACCTCTACCCTGCGATGTGGAAGGCCATGGACAAAGCCATGACGAATGGAACTGATGTAGGATGTAATCAGGGGAAGTTGATCATCCATTAGAGCGGATAGTACACTTATCGTGGGAAAGTCATGAAATATGTGTATAATATATATATACACCATATATGATATACAATGATATACAATATATATATAGATATCATACATCCAAAGCTGATCTGCAAAGAGTGGGCATAGGCCGCAACTTCAGGGCGTTCTCACCAGCACGGCGATACTGGAGTTATTCATGTTATATGGGGATGTGACCGGCTATAAAACGAGGAGATATGGCTAGCTAAGGCTAGCTGTATTATTTGCAGTGAATTACAGTAATATGAACCTGACCAACCAAGGATACCGAAACATCAAGCAATGTAACGAGGAAAAAAATGGCCGCGGTGTGGACACAATCAATCTAATCCAAGTAATACACAACGCATAGGAACCCAAACTTGCACTTCCCACCGTCACTCCGTGACGTGAAAAAAAAACATGTATGTCTAGGCATCTTATGTACTGTATATGTACGTTCTCGAATTCCCAAACTCACCTGGTCTAATCTTTTCTCCAACCTTGGCCCCCAAATCTCCCTCTCCACCCCGCCTGTAATTGGCTTCCGTACTGCGTTGGAAAATCTTCAGGGAGCCGGGGAACATCAGTGCCTCAGGGTGCAGTAATACCTGGAAATTGGGATATTTCATGATATTTCCCCTACCTTAGACTCATGGGTTTCAATACTAAACTATATAAATACTATATGAATATAGTCTACATAAGTTTTTATATGGTTGGATGATTTGGAACCCCTCCCTAAATTGTTCTTGAAGCCCAAGCTTAGGGATTTTTCGGATTTTCGGCCCACTGATCTGTACTGCCTTGCGATGGCCAACATCTGTAGGTATGACCCCCACTGCCAATTTGATTTCGGACCCGAATCTGGGCAACGCACGCGCGCCACCAGACGTGCAAAAAGCCAAAAAAGTAGCAGATCGACAATCTGGGCACGGGACATCATGTGACTGGCTGCTCCTTTTTACACTAAGATCTATGGCGATCTATGGTGAATCCATCTACAGCTGGTTCAGTTTAGAAACCTAACTTATGACTAGGGGGCTCCACTTTGTACTGAGAAAAAGTAAGTTACTGAGCAGATCGAATCTTCAAAAATTGGGTGGATCAATGGGCAAAAACGGGGAGAACGATAGAACTGATAGGACCAATGAACATCCGTGTGGAACCAGCAATTTCGCAATTTCGGTCAAATTCGCAACCAATGGGCTCAAATTTGGGTGGTTAGAGAGAAGATATTTCAAACCGGAAACGACTAAAATCTGTGAACCCCAAACCATCTGAACTCTGGACCGACAGCCAGGCAGGTTGCTTCAATAAATTCTATATATGTCCTGCAAATGGATTTCTGCTCAATGCATCATAGAATCGAGATTAAATTCCTCAGGGCCTCAGGGTGAAACGAACTTGAATTAAGATTCTCCAATTCTGGTGGTCTGCTTTGTGACTCACACTCATATGGATAGATCAGATTGTCACGGAAAAGTATGGCTTGAAATCTCCGGGGGACCAGCCGGTTAGATGTGGTTATGATGACTATAGACTTAGGACTATAGATTATTATCTGGGAAAAGAATACATTGTATATACAATTATCATCAATTATCTATATATTACAAAAAAAAAACACATGATATTCGAAATTGGATTATTCAACTACCACCAGATCCACGGCTGCCAAAATTGCGGCCCAAAGGGCCACAGCCAACTTGACCCCAAGGACACGCGCTACGAAGGTGCTGAAGAGCACCAGGATCCTTGGGGTGGTGGCATGGATAAGATACATGAAAAGCTTTATCCTGGATATATATTTACATATTATATGGGCTGGGTAGTATATGTATTGAGATAAATATATGCCATGAGCATCATTTACAATATATAAATGGTCATAAATAGGTTCTATACTGTTCATTCTGATATATTCTGATTGCTAGAATTGAACCAACTAGAAAAAACACATACAACCGATATAGGACAGTAATGAGGATGATATCATGGATATACAGTAACCAACAATATATATTAGAAATAGGGATACTTTGCAATAATCGACAATAGAGACTGTGGGGTCGATCCTTTAAAACTAAATGGACATTAGTAAGCAACCAAGAACATGTTAATTAATTGATGATTTGGCTGGTTTGATTGATGATGCGTGTGTTGGATATCTTGACCATACCCATTAAAAAAATATTTCAACCCGAATTTACCTGTGCTGCGTGGATTATTGTTGGATCTAGAGCAGGCATATATAGATATTGATACAGCAAAGGTATATACTTCTACAATCGCTAGATATATGATTGTACGCGTGTGTGTACATTGAATTATATCAATCACGTATCATTTATAGAATAGATATGAACATATAAATATTTATACAATTCAAATCATATATCATATATCATTTAATCATCATTTAACCATGAGTCATTACCATGTAATCGTACCATTATATTCACCCAGTTGTATAGAATTGATACCACCTCAGCGGGCTGAAACTTGCGGCCACTTGGGGACGACTCAGCAAAAAAATACTGACCATCATTCCAGTGACATCGCAGTGAGATGAGTATAATTCATTCAGATTTAGTGATTGACAGTGATTGATGTTATTCCAATGTATCATATGAATTCAATTGAATTCATATGATATCCACATCATATTCCAATTGTTGATCTGTAACATCTGTATTACATTGATGGACCCGGCAGGTCCCAAAGGAAGTGGCATCAAGAGCTGACGATTGCGAATATATGATGTGACTGACGAAATGGCTTGTCTGAACACTTAGTGGGATATCATGGAGATATATCTAGAATACAAATGCGATATTGATACGATATATAGCCGACGGAGATATGTGTCTGAGAATTGGGTAACCCCCAAATAGCAAGTTCAAGAAGGTTCATCATGATGAATGGGTACCCTATTTTCAGACCAACCACATAGGGAGACAACCAATGAAGCATGAACCATTTGAGTGGTGCTTGGGAATAATGACGAAATCCTGGAGGACAGAACACTCTTGCAACAACCAAATTTGGGGTATGACCAATACACGGGCCAAACAAAAGGCTGAAATTGAAGCGGCATGTAACTAATTGAAAGTGTAGGTGCGCATGTATATTATACATACATTCGCAAGCATGTACATAAATATATGTGCGCGGGTGCGACTGCAATCATAAATGGGTCATCCTCTTGTTGCTTAAAACACGTAGTCTAAAAGCCACAGTTGTTGCTAACAATCGAATCTCATGTTGGCTGAAGCCCACCAACCATATGAGCATCAGGCAAGATTACGAGGGCAATGGTGCTGATGACCACCAGGCAAATGGTGGGGGCATCCTCCATCCGAGACACTTCAAGACGCTTCGGAGATCAGTTGGAGATGTTCTTGGATCGTCATGTCAGATGCTTGTTGTGGGGATACTGTAAATACCCCCCAAAAAAAGCAGCTGTCCATAGAGAATGCTAAATGGCAGTGAGATAGAGATCAATGGACCATGCTGCTAGATTAAATTGTTGCGTTTGAATGATCAAAATCACACATTTCTTGCACGGCGTCCATGTGCGCATTCATATCATGCAAAGGGTTTGCAATTGTTTAACCAAACATCATCGTCAATTGATGTGCAAGAAACAAAGAATCCTCAAAATCCACGAAAGACAGAAACTCAGAGTGACAATGAATCGATGGGTTTGGGGCAACCGTGAGCTTTCGGAACCAAGACCAAGATAGTTCCTCATTTCGGATTGTCCGAGAAGAACCAAGCCCAACTTCCCAAGGACAATGGTTGCTGTACATCACTGATCATCAATGAAATGGTCAAAATTGTAAATCCACTAGTTGTCCTATGAATATTCCAGTATTATCCCTTTAAACCATATTTTAACCAGCATTCGCACAGCCGATCCCAGAGATTTCTCGCCTTGTAAATCCTCCCGATGGCCTCCACGCAGAGCTCACAAGAAACAAATCGAGGGATCAATGGAGCTTTCCTGACGTGGGGGGTACTGGTACCCCCAAATGGATGGTTTATAATGGAAAATTCTGTAAAAGATCCATTATAAAGATACATGATAATGGATGGTGAAGACAATTTTTGGTACCCAGATTCATCATCCATCATTTTTTTGGGGGATGTAAACCATGAAATCAACCACCCAGCTATTGGAGGTACCCCCCATGACTCAGGATACCCCCATGGATCATCAATGGCCACACCCGGCTGGTGCACCTTGCAAGTCCTTGACAGCAAGTCGCAAATCCTCCAGAAGGGCATTTTCCACCATAAAATGTGATCTGGAAGCTGGAATGTTATGAAATTCCGTCAGAAAAACTGCCATTCTGAATATATATATATATATATATGTACATGTATATGTATATATGATATGTATATATATATATGTACATGTATATGTATGTATGATAATGTATATATATATATCTACATATATGTACATGTATATGTATATATGATATGTATATATATATATAAGCTTGTCTAAGTTGCTATTTTTGCCTTTGAGGCGCTTGTGTTGGTAGATAGAAGTTCTTCGGTCGCATCAACCAGTGCCTGGAGCATCTAGACCAAGCCATAGCGATACATGCGGAGATGGGAGAAATTGACACGGGAAAATCCTCTGGTTTCAAAGGGATCAAGGGATTATATATGGGTTAAAATGGGATACAATGGGATATGAATAGGATATTCAATTGATTATAATGGATTATATATGGATTATGATGTGCTATTCATAGGATAATTCATGGATTTACCCTGGGGAAATCTGTGAAAACAGGAGTAGATCGATTTCCTTTATGTGTTCGCATGGCTGTGTGTCAGCTTTGCGTATGAGTTGCTCCAGGATGTTGGAGGTGAGGGACAGCTGATTTCAGCTGAAGCACCACAGTTGCTATGGCCCAACATATCATTCAGAGCTGAGGATGGCTGCAGTGGATCAACAAACGGCCCTAAGGCCCTGATTGATTTCCTGAAGGAATTGACCTTTCCCCTATCTGGAACCCACTGACCCTTCTTTTGGATGGCTAGTCCTCCATTGAATGGGCCAAGACGTTTCACAATATTGACGTTACAACTGAGTGGCAGAGGTGCTGAAAGTGCATAACATGGGTGGTTTGGGATTGAAGTTCAAAACATGGCCAGAACATCAATAAAAACCTTCTTTTGAACATATGATCATCCAACTGATGGTATATCATCCAACAAACTGTCATCAACTGCAGGTGACAAAAAACTATCATCCAACTGATGACATATCCACAAACTCAAGTTCACGAACATGATCGCTGGAGATAGATGAAGGACCATATTGCTGGCAACAGCTGTGGAATTCGCCACGATTGCTGGACGAATAGCTGGACTTAAATTTGACTTATAAGATCGCCACCAAACTGAAGTGAAAGAAAACAAGACGTACAAGAACTTAATGACAATAAAGGATAACAATGGTAATACTCATTATGATAGTGATGACAATGATGATAATGATAATAATGATGATGATGCTAATGATGATAATGATGATAATGACAGTAACGAGGATAAACACGATGCCATCACCAACCTCTCCACCTAGGCAGGACAGCACTTTTTGAACGGATGGAGCCCAAGCGCCATCCGCTGCGGCATCTGCCTGCTCCACAAAGGATCCATGGGGAATCGTCATGCAGCTGGTGGTGATGTCGTGGTGAGCCCGCTGTAATTCACTCAAACGTGTGGTATGGTAGTTGTTCATGTGTGCTACCTATATCATAGTCACATATATATATATATACATGTGTGTATTATTTTTGCATATACATATATGTATACATACACATATACATATGTACATTATATATAATTATATGTATGTATATATATATATATGTGTATATATATATATGTATGTATATGTGTGTGTCTATATCTATATACGTACATGTATAGGATTCTATACGTATGTGTATACTATCTATACATTGCTTCTGCGCCTGTGCTTGGCCCAACAAGCTCCAACTATACATCCCACCCGCCCGGCCTCAACAAATGCAATTGCAGGTCACTGGGTGACCCTGGCGGCTATCACTCGACGTAAAAATCTCTGAGTAAAATGTCCAGTAAAATCAGAAACCAATTATATATTTGATGTTTACATATGTTTACTGTGAAATAGTTGATTTTTACTGTGAAACTGGATACAATTTACAATGATCAAAAACTGGTTGATTTTAAGGAAATCTATAGGAAACAACAGATTTTACCATCAAATTTTGGGTTTCCTATGGTTTCCTTGAAAAATATCCCAGCATCACGTGAGCTCAACACTCATGTTACATCATGTTGCCATGGGGTGCTCCAATTTCACCGGCCTGAGAAGTTTTCTGTCCTTCTTGCAGAAACGAAGTCGCCTAGGAAGCTGGTTGGCTGGGGTAAGCCCAATACCAAACTATCCCCAATTAAGGTGCATTGTGTGGGGTATACCCTGAGGAATGGGATCTATAACATTCTAAAACCAACCCCCCAATGGTTGAGACTTGGGGATGGTTATTGGGTTCACCACAACCCGAGCAGAGTCGAACCAGCACTCCATCAATTTCATCACCTGGAAAATGATGAGATCTACCCTCTGGTGATTTAACATAGCCATGGAAAATGGTCCATTTATGGATGATGTATGGTGATTTACTTCTCAAAAATGGTTATTTTCTATGGCTATGTGAAATAACTAGATACAGTAGATATTGATGAAAACTCCAAGCTAAGAGCTGGTCAGTCATTCCCTCAGTGGTGCAATCTCCCGCTAGGTTTGGCACGGCTTTCTTGATGCCTGGCTGATTGAAGGGGAAACAACACCAAAAAAAACGTGCAAAGCCCAATGGAACAGCCCAGCACTTTTGGATTGCCTATACAGTATTGTTCAATCAAACTCAAGTCGAGGAATGGGTTGTTTCTGGAAATTGAAGACCCGCAAGGTCGCTGGAACTCATCGGGTGTTGTATTGGCAAACCATTCCCAGTGCAGGCTCACCAGGTTTCAGTGGACATGGGAGTCTGCTATACTTCCAGGTTGATCCATGGGGCGCGGGGGCATTCAAGTCCCTGGGTAAATTCTATTGTAGAATTAAACGGCCCTCCCAAATGCGCTGCCTCTTTCTCTACATCGGCACCCACGGATTGGGAATGGTTTCACTCAACCAGCGGCTTAACCAAAGCCAGTGTGGCCAAGCTCCTCCAAAGGCAAAGGACCATAGACTTCCACCGGTGCCTAACGGGCGAACAACGGATGGCCGGGCCAAAACCTGCTGAAGTAGAGACTTTGTTGCTCCTTCCCTTGTCTGATGGGTGGTTGAAATCCCCCGAAAGAACTACATATGTAAGGTATATCTATCTGCCTGTCTATCTGTCTATCTGTCTATCTACCTTTCTACTTTTCTACCTTTATACCTATCTACTTATCTACATACCTATCTACCCTTTGTACCTTTCTACCTTTCTACCTTATCTACCCTATCTACCCTATCTACCCATCCTACCCATCTACCTATCTACTTATCCACCTATCTACCTTTCTACGTTTGTACCTTATCTTCCCTATCTACCCTATCTACCCTATCTATCCAATCTACCTTATCCACCCTATCCACCCTATCTACTTGTCTACCCATCTACAAAATATGTTCATTAATGAAGACATGACCAAAACATATGCACCAGTGATTCCTCATGTTGACCCATACCTCTCATACCCAACGTAGATGAACAACGCACATTCGTGGTTTGCCAATTGTATCCCAACCTGGCTATCCCAACACCATGCCTGCGGCAGTTGTGGCAGCTCCTGCACGCTGCCAGTGGGTAGCCATGGCTTTGGCAGCTCCGCGGGCGGAGGCCTCAGTGAAGCTGTGGAAAGCCGTGAGGGCTGTGGAAAATGGGGGTCTAACATGGTCTAACCATTCAAAAACATCTGATTTCATAGAATTTCTCAGAATCTAGCCTTCAGACCTTTGTGCAACCAAGAGACTTTGCTTTAATAATCATGTGTCATGGTGTATTCAACCTTTTACTGACAGTTTAAGCCACGAAAAACTGGATCCAAGTAATCTTAAGCTGTCATCTCCAAAGCTACTGAAGTGTTGATAGTGATTTTAATCGTGTTTATGTGTGTTTGACATTCCAAGACACCAGGCAATATAACCTCGGAATGCCTGAAATAATAAGCAAGCACCATAGGTTTGCGTCACTGGATCACTACGTAATCAATGTATATTTGAAGAGATGCAAAAACGGGAAGAACATCGAGCAAACAATGGAGTTGTAATGCGCTCACATAGAATTGATGGATGGTAAAGGGTTGGGTAAATGGTTGAAAAATGATTGGTAAAATGGTTGCTATGTAAATGGTTTGTGTATGCTTCTTAAAAATGCGGTATGTCCGCGAAAGGTTTCTGGAATTGAGGGATTTGTCGTCCAGTGGCAATACGTCGCAAACATGTGGAACTGAATCGTAATGGATTTGGAAGATGATGCTATGCACTTGACTTCACCTCGGTGTCAGATTTTTCAGCCGGCGTCGCTGTTCGATGCTTTTTCGGCAAGCGAAAGCTGGCCTGTCCAAAATGCCACACTTTTGCAAAAGGCCGGAGGCGGGTGGTGCAAGATACCTGACCCCCCTCCAGCGGGTGGCGGCCAGCAGGGGACTCTCTGCGCGTGGCATCCATCGTTCAAGTTGTGGAAAAGGCGGGGTGTACCTGTGTACCCTGTGGCCATCTTCTGTTTCAACCATCTTTCAACAAGGTGAACCTCCAAAAATGAACCTTGGATACTGGGGATAGATTCGTCTGACGGGCTTGTGGTGACCTTCGTTTGAACGCCCTGTCATCGACCTACACAAATAAATTCCGGATCTTTTGCTTATTTGACAGTGTTCTATTAAAAACCACCATTATTGATGTAATTCATCTACTAGCTGGGCCATTTTCCATGACCACCTTAAATTATCAAAGGGTACAAAGTTGTATTTTTGAAACATATGCCAAATATACAACAGTTTTTGGTAAGTCATCAATCATATGTGTTTCATCTTTTTCCACCACTGCGATGTACCGGGAGCGCTGGAAAGCCGATGTCGTGTTCGTGTTGAGCAAACTGCGGGAAGATCGATGGGCTCAGGATCAACCCATCGGGGAAATCTGCATAACCTGACAGCAGATGAATACAAAATAATACAAAGGTTGTAGGTCTGGTAACATCATCCATCATCATCCAATATACAGGTGAATTTGGTGTCATCAAACAAGTTCTCTTCATAACTAGGGCGATACAAACAGAGATAATTAATTGAGAAGATTAGGGTACAGGGTAAAAGTAAAGCGATGTTGAAACGTCTACTGTAGACTCTCCATCAAAATCAATCGGCAAGGGCTAATTTGGGCATGTCTATCCGTCTATCCACCACCAAAGAGGAGACTCCACATTTCAGAAGACAAATGAGCATGGTCAGCCCTGGCGCTGTCATGACAGAGGTGTTGACGTAGTGTAAATCATTGCAAATCAATATCAGTGACCTACAACTCCGACGTCAGCGTCACAATTTGCTCGAATCAATACCACCCAGCAGCCAATTGCTAGCCGAGCGTTGCAGTGCCTCTACAAGAAGCCTCAGCATTTACTTCGGACTGGAAGTAAAGACTTGCCACAAGCTGCCCAGAGTCATCGGCAGGCTAGATCTTTGGCTGAGTTTTTTCTGAAATTCAACATTATTGTTTCCAATTCTGGGATGCAGCCCGAAGATTTCTGCTTCAAATGTCCCAGTCTTCCTTTGTCCCTCAAAGGCGCGCAGCCGGGGTGAGTCTGGCTGCGTTCTGATGCATCATCTCAGCGGCTTGCACCACCATGTTCTCCACCTACGTGGCCGAGCCGTTTGTAAATCATCGAACTAAATGGGGGGATGATCCACAGTCATGTTTCATTACCCAAGGACACAGTAAATCTTTGGGGAAGCTGAATCCACAGTAATCAAGTCTGGGGAAGTTTGGGATGTGGGGCCACATTTTACAAAAGGAACATACTATGAACACCTTTAAAAGAAAACAAGCCAACATCAAAATTTGAGGGAGCTATCTAGCCATATCCAGCCATATCCAGCCATCATTTCTCCCAGAAACGCAGGATGAGTTCCGCCCAGCCGCAATGGTCTTGGCTGGCAGAATGTCGTTGATCATGCCTCAGTCATGGAAGCTTAGGGATGAATGGACCCCCATGTTTGACGGTTGTCCAACGGAGCAATGTTCAAAACCAAGAATGTAATTCCGGTTAATCCTGCTTGGTGAAGAACGGGATTCCTCGGTCCTGGATTGTGATAATCACTGATAATCCGATGATAATCCATGACAATCTCCAAACTTATAATCCGATGATAATCCATGATAATCTCCAACACATAAAGGGCACCAGATAAAGGGTAGTAAAATCCCCGAATCCACAATCTGATCATCAACCAACAGGGGTGCCGTCATTGCCTGTGACCCGCTCAAAGGACCGCAGATTTTGGCCATCTTCCGTAGTAAACCAATGGTAGGCTTATTGGAAATTGAAAACCATCCCTTCTTCGTGCACAGTTTGAGACGCAATTGAAACGCGGAGAAAAAACGACTTGTAGGCGCCCGGCCAAAAAAAACAACCAGTTTTCCTCCGTGGTAAGAGTTTTGCCACCGATCTATGTCGGCTTGGTAGCTAACCATCAATAATGCGGCCGCCGTCACTCCTTTGCGTTTCCGAAAATCGCTTGCACATCTTTGCACATCCACCCTGGGACTCTCGACATTCCCAAATCCCATGGCTTATCATCAGTTTCCCTGAAACAGCCGAGCCATAAATTTGAGGAAACAGCTGAGGTCAAATTTCAGGGTCAACCCCCATCCACGAGATCCACCTGACACATCCTGCAGCCGAGTGACCTGCCACCTGACCGCAAAGCCATGGATGGATGGCATCCGCGCCTACAGGTGCTGGGACATCCTTCTTGTTTCCCTTCGCCTAGGCAGGGACAGCAAAATCATCCATTGGCACAGCGAAATGATGATGAAGAAAAAATGATGGGAGCATATACAAGTGATAGGTAGAATGATATATTGATGAAGATTGAATACTGATATACTAGGTGTACAGATGTCAGAACCTTGGAAATATAGTATGTGACTATATATAGTCATTCTAGCTAACCATCAAGAGTGGTGAATTGCTTGGGACGCTTATCATCGATCCTTCACCTTAAGAATTCGTCACAGCCTCCGGAACTGTCAGCAGTTTCAGGCTTATGACACAAGCACGGATGGATCAAGGAGAGATGTGAAATTAAAATAAATCATATACTGTAATGTATCATAATATGGTAAAATCAGTAATAGACCTACCATTGGGGATGGTTTACAACAATCCATTTATGATAATTTTGGGGATGCTTTATTTGTTGGATGTTACCGTTTTACCACATTAGGACTACTTCATGGCAATCCCGCCATTCACAAGCCTATCATCCGAACACTGCTGGCATAGCGCACAACGGTTTCTTTGATGATTCCTAGAGAACAGCATGAAACAACAACCTGGTCCACAGACCGAGCTCTCTTGAAACACAAATCATTTGAAGCCCTCTCAGCCCTCCATGAGAGTCAATCGTTGAAAGCAACCTTTGAAGACGCGGGGTTGAGTTGAAAACCCAACTTTTGGATGAACCCCTTTGCTATTTTGAATAGCCTGGCGATGGATGGTGTTGCTGGTTGTATCCCGGTTCAATACCAGTTTAACAAAATTATGTTTGTTGGTAGTCAGAACCAGATGTTTCACACGATTTCCAGAAAAAATCAATATGGCTGAACAAATTTCCAATGAATTTCCAACTAAGTCAAATGTTACTGTTGGTTTCATACCTAACTGAAATGTTGTGTTTTGGGCGAAACCTCCTGACGTCCACATGGCACCTTCTCCTCAAGGAGCTCCACATCGGTGGTGTAGGGAATCACTCCCTGCTTCAGGAGCTCGCCTGAAAATATGAGTGGCTAATGTCGTCAGTATCAGATGGTTAATAATGAATATAAGATATATTCATGATATGTGATACATAGTTACATATATGACATAGATATGATATGATATGATTTATTATAAGATATAATTCATGATGTACAATCTATGTAGAACATATGACACACACATACTATGTAATATACGGAATATTGTGCATAGATAAATAAATAAATATACACTAGAATTTCAATCAATACAATACGGTATCATGTGATTTGTTCTTTGGGATTGTTCAGGAGATTACACCAACAAACATGGTCATTGCCACATTGGTTGTATTGTTTTGCCGTTTTTCAGGGGATTCAACCGGTGACCCCAATTCCTGGTGGATTACCATCCAAGTTTTTTTCAGCTCGAGCGACAGCTAGTGCGAATGTGGGCCAAAACTTGTACAAACCCCAATTCTACTAGAAATGCGCGGAGTTCCAAGTATCCACGATTTGTTGTGGGTTTGTTTGTGGGTTTGGTGTGGGTTTACCGCAAATCTGAACTTCTGCTGTTGGTTTCTTCGAAAGATTGGCCCTGGTATGTCATGTCTAAATCCGGCCGCAGTGTTCTTTGAGAACTAAGGCACGCATCTCTTTGCTTCGTTCCAACTCCCAATTCTCGGAGTACTTGTTCTTGATGATCCTGGTTCAGCATAAACGGTCTTCCACAGTGAAAGAATCACTGTGGCGACAAACCCAATAATGAGCCCATTTTAGCAGAAATGGATGGTATAAACTGTATAAGCTATCTTTGATGGTGTGTCTATTGGGCCTGCTACATTGTACATTGCTAATGGGTTGTTCATGAGAATGTCTTCTCCAGAGAGAAACCCACAAATTGTCATGTTTCTAAGGGAAATCGAAAATCATGATAGACAGCTGGATTTGGGGGAGGTATCTTTTCAGACAAACCCAGTTTGTAAGTGGCCAAAAACCATCCAATGTCTATATATATATAATATTATATATATATATATGATGTATACAGTGGAGGGGCAAAGGGGGCCGTAGTATGGGTTTCAGCTGTGGCGCTGTGATGCATTGTGTATATATAATCAAGACCTACAATACACAACATGTGTATATTATATACACTGTATATACATATATATATATATATGTATATGGTTGGCACATCCCATTTCCAGACAATGGGTTTCAATGGGTTTAATCCAGGGGAATCTCCTCATGGGGCGTCCGGTGTAGATCTCTGTGCGGTGGGTGTCGTGCACGGATGCCTTCACCACATCTTCCTGCGGAACGATCCACAAACCAACATCACCAGCGAAGCAGGGAACAATCATATGTACCTATTGATGGATGGTACCCTCTGGTACACTAACATAACCATGGAAAATCACCATTTTGAATGGGAAAATCCACTATTTCTATGGCCATTTTCAATAGCTATGTTAGTTTACCGGAGGGTAACAATATCCTTTTGCGGACCTGAACATGTGTTTTTTTCCATCCAAGCCATGATGTCCCTTTGGGGGAGAGCAATGGACGGGCTGGCGCCGGGATACCATGACCAAACTGACCTATGGATTGATGGGGAAAAAGGACATCTATGATCATCTATGTAAGGGAGACCGCCCAAAATCGACATGTTTTTAATATGTTTTTAATATGATTTCAAGCAATTCTTGATGACACCAGGAAACCCCTGCAATTGATCCACTCATGATATTAATGGGTCCCGTTGGGATCTCGGGGCATGGGATTCGTGGAACGCATCATTTCATCATCCCAATCCTCCATCCCAGCAGTAAATCTGTCCGGGACGTTTGCCCAAAGCTTCATTGGGGGTTTAGTTACGTTGTGGTTTGTTTAGGAATTATCTAAGATTGTTTTAGAGTTTACTTGGGGTTGGTTTAGATTTTCTTTTGGGGTTTGTTTAGCTATTTTTTGTGCTATTTAGATTGTTTCAGGGATTATTCAAGGTTATTTTTGGATCTCTTTGGGCTTATTTTTGGTTGATTTAAGGTTTGTTCACGGCTTATTTAGGGTAGGCTAGTTTGGAGTTCTTTCAAAGTCTTCCGGTTTCTTGAGGTTTTAGTTGACAGCTCGAAACACTGCAAATTACAAAGGATATCTTGAAGACTTGCTCCAAAAGGTGATTTTGGCACGGTCTTAGGTAAGCTCAAAAATGCCATGAGACGAAGGTAATATCAGTATTTTGTATGCTCGCAGTTTGCGAAAAACACGCACCGAAACAACACAGCAGATTGCAGTCCTTCATGGAATTCCGTGGATTTCGGGCAAATGTCAGCCCCCTAGCCAAATCTATCAACATTTCCCAAATCATCTATTTCTGTATCATATCCCAACATTTCATCCCCAAATCCCACCCCCCACATCCCCACTGATCCCATCCCGGCCTTGTGTCCCTTGGGCGCCCCGCCCTCCACCGAGGCCACGAATCGGGTGCCAACCCACACCGCGTCGGCACCCAGCGCCAGCGACATGGCCAGGTGCCGCCCGTCCGAGATGCCGCCCGCGGCGATGACCGGGACCTGCTGACCTGGACGATGATGGGGAAACAGCAAGGAAAAATGGGGGGGGTTATGATGGGTTATGTGGTTTTTGTATCGTATTCTTATATGGTTTTGTGTCAGAATATAATATATGCATGGTATTTCATTTGGTATTAAAGTGGCTTAACGATGTCTTATCATGTTTAATCATGTGTTCAATACTGCTTAAGCAATGAGAATGAAAGTGAACCAGGGATGGAATGAGGGTGTTGACCATGTCAATGCTGCAAATCTATGACGCTCATGCAAAAAAACTTGGTGTTTATTGGTATATCAACCATTGGAGAATGGTAAAAATAGGAGTTGAGTCCATTCAACATGTGGAATTCAACTAGGAAACAAAGTACGAAATAGGGATACCCATCAGAAATCAGGATGTGTTTGCTGGATATATCGTTTGCATTACATATTAATAGTGTTTGGTGGTTTGTGGGTGATAGTCCAGATACATGTCCATCCTCAACTACTGATACATTGACACCTTGGTGAAATTGTGATAGCAAACTTTCGATAGCGAAACTCTGCTTGCTTTTTTGGTGGTTCGAGATGTTTGCGTACATTTCTGTTTGGGTGATGTTTGCTGTTTGTTCTTTACTATTTTCCCTGGTTGTCTGCCAATCTTTGGCAATATTGCTTTTGATTGTGATGATTTTCCTCATGATCTTGGTTTGACATGGTTTGCGGGAAAATCGGACGATGAAACATCAGCATCACACCCTATCTTCTCAATAAATGATAGGGGCGTTATTTTTCCCTTTGTCAAATTCCGGGATTTGTCGTGATTTTGGGGTATGCACATGTATATATATATATATATTCATTTACATATAACCATGAATGATATACTTAATGAGGATGCCGGCCTCAAGATTCAAGGATAGGTCATTTTATGTAACATTTTAATAGTATAGAACCTGGAAATTGCTGATCTCAGCTGTTTTTTGGGGCTGTGAGCCAGCATGAGCCAGCTATGAACAAGGTTCTTTGGTACAGGCATTATGCCAAACGGGATTTATGGACTTACTGAAAGACTTGGGGGAAAGTTTGGATGGACTCCACACAGTACCAAAAAAAAACAAAATTGTCTATTGAGAGGGTGGTGTTTTTCACCTACGAATCTTAGAGCACGCCAAACTTGCAAATTTCTCTGGAACTTTCAGGTATTCTAGCGACCTTCCCTGGAATCACAACTGGTACTGTCAGCCTAACATGGAATTGCAGCTAGGGATGCCAAAGAATGTGAAAACTAAACCATGTCCATAGAAACATACAGAATATAGAAACCTGAAACCTCCCCTTGTGGGACTTGTAGCCAGGATAATCAGTTCCCAACAAGTGAGACCCCGCCTGTGAGTGGTGACTTGTGGCCCTTGCAAATGTCCACCACCATGGGAATGAGGATGCCTTAGCATCAACCCCCAAAAGTTGGATAGTTGACTACAAACAAAACCGCAAATGTTGTGTGTTGTTTCGCATCGATCTTTTTGAGCCAGAGCCAAATGGGAAAAATTGGATTGGGGTAGGCATCGTACCATGATCATCACGATAATTCACTGAAATCAATTGTGAAACTGCAGGTTGATCCCTGCAGAGTCACTGACCAAATGTGAAATCATCATCTACGTTACGGAGCTGTGAACACCTTCCAGAAAACGTTGGTGTTCCAGAAAATAGAACGTCTCTGTGGGTTTGGAGGGTTTCACAAACGCTTTTGCAAAGCGTACCTTTGTACCATGAGGCATATGGAATGCATGCATGTCTGTATTGCAATGCGGTGTAGCGTGGTCCAACACCACATCGTAGTGCAATGGTGTAATCTAGTTCGTGTACGGTGTTCTTTTTGAAAGGCTATGTGGTGTGACATAATGTGGCAGACTCCGAGTTGTATGCTGCTCGTCACTGCTCTAGCGCCATAGAATATCATGTCAGGTCATCTTCTCATGCCATATACGCACCAGGACGTATGTAATGTAGCGCAGTGCATGCAGTGCGTGTAATGCATGCAGTGCACATAGTGATACATCAAACCTATCAAAGCCGAGCTAGAAACCCATTCTATTGAAGTTGCGGCTGCATACGTTGGGATTGAATATGACCCCTCTATTCAATTATATATGGTCATATACCCAAGGCAACTTTGAGAGAATTGTGATTTCACATGTTCCCACAAAGTTATGCCGGCAGTCGAGTTACATGTATTCAACGTAGTATGTGGAAAAAAAAGGATAATGTCATAAACCCGATACTAACCATCGCCGATTTCACCATAAATGGGTTGCGTCATCTTGAGGTATGTTATTATATGGGCTAATTATCCCCATGGCAACAATATGCATTGTCAAACTTGTGAGATAATAGTAATGTAAATTAAGCTAGCAAAGATAGCAATGATAAAGACAAGGATTGGTGTTGACATTGCTGAAAATAAAGCAACAATGTACGGTATTGTGGTGTGGATCAAAAATGGGTAGAAAATGGGACGCTTCACTTCTGGAAATGGATCAAAATCTCTGGTCCCCTGGGTCTTCAAGTCTTGACCCTTGCACGTACAATATTCCTGAAAGACTCCAAATCCATCCCATGATTCAAAACCTCATCATCCCCAGTCAAAATGGATGCACATGGCAGCTAAATCTCCAACATTTTCTGACAAAATGACCCTGATATTAAAAAACTGTTGGATATATATCCCATCATATCCCAAGGAAAATCCCCATCAAATGGTGTAAGAATAGTGGAGTTGTGTTGCTTTTCCCCCACCTTTTTGGTCTGAGTGAGGTGCTTGTGGCTACATCGCCAGTGTGACCTCCACCCTCACCTCCTGTGAGCAGTGTTGGCTGGCAGCCAACAATTCACCAATCTGGGGATTGGTTCAACCATAGGTTTACCCATCAAACATGTTGTTTCAATAGGTTATTAACAGGGATAGTGGGATATATCACAACCTATTTCCAATAATATGAGTGTGTCTGAGAATGGGATATCCCGTATCTCCCTTGCATGCCCATTGAAAAATGGGAAAACCATGACAAACCACTTGAGCACTTGAGGTAATACCGTATTTTCAGACAAACCCGTATCAGAAGTGGTGGATTTTCCATGATATTCCACCAAACTTATGACAGGTTAATTTGAACAGAGAGATGATCATTGGGATATAGGTCACGGGATGTATTGGGGATACTGATTCACCAACAAATTTGGGGGTATCCTGGGGCAAATCCACTTGGGGTCAAGCGTTCAGGCCACAAAGATACCGGGAATGGACCTGCAGAAATGCTGGGTGTACTAGCAACGATGTGCAATTGATGAAACAACATTGGAGCCTCAAACAATAAGGAACCATTCATCAAGAACATGTCTTTGAACATCAACCATTTTGAACTCGTGTGTGTGTGTGTGTGTGTTCAATCATCAACGATCTAGTTTAAAACCAAAACATGGAGATCAAACGTAGGAATATGATCAACCGACTGAAGTTTTTTTGACCATGGGATCTGGATCAAGACAATAAATCTGTCGGCTTCAGGGCAGGATTCAAAAATCTTGAGGCTACCCCTGGGCATTGCAGAAAAATGTTGGAATATGTTGGAATGCTTTTCTTGAGGGGGTGGGGGTTTAAGTTCTCCACCAATTCTCGTGCCTCTATCAATAAAAGCATCATTTCTGGGCTTCAAATCAGGCAAATACGATCAAATACTGGTTGTCTGGTGAACATATTCCAATCAACCAGGACCATTCTTTCCAGATTCCAAACCCAATATCAAATCAACAACATTCAACAACTGTTTTCAGCAGATTTACCAGTAGTATATAAATGTGATGTGTACATGTTTCTTTACATACAATCTAGGTTTCCTACTGGCTGGTACCCCAAATCATCCATGTCCAAAAAGCGGCTCTGCCACTCCTTGGGCGCAAATGATGTCCACACCTGCCTGGCCGGTGATTGGAGGTTATAACTTCAACTAGGCAAAACATATGTCAGTAATTGGATATAAACTTTGGGTGTATAATGCATAATTTATATTATGCATATACATGTGCTATAATGTATATATATATATATACGTATGTACTGTAGGTAGTTATGACTCTATGACTATGTATGTAAGTATAGATATTATAGACATTAGCAAAAAATGACACTTGGCTTAGGCACCTGTTTTCATGGCCATGGTAATGGCCAAAAATGGTGACAACCCCGTGGCTATCATTCGGTTGCCATTTTCAGAACCAGTTGTCATTTTTTGTGGATGACAAATGACATCCCTAATTTGTCAACCAGGTGTTTCTTGAATCCGAGACATTTCACCACAAGAATGAAGGACGATCTACGAAGTCTTGTGCTAGGTGAATGGTTAGGCTAGAATCTTAGAAGCTGGGGTAGATCGACTGAAAATGCCCTGATACTCCCTAGAGTAATCAATTGGGTTTGGTACCACAAATACATTCAGAATTTGGCCGAAATTGCTGATATAAACATGTTAGAACATATAACATGGATTAACATGACTTATAATGAGGGGGAAATTCCCCCGTGCATTTCTTCGACTTTCCCATTGAAACTTCAAATGTAGGGGATTTCCCAGATCATCGGAACAGGAGAACGACCCTGAAGACCCTGGTTTCCTCGCGATCAAAAAGATAGAACATGAACATCCTACTGAAATAGTTGTAAATCACTGTTCTATCCTTTTTGGGGGTTGCTAATTAAATACTATCGTCTGGGAAAAACAAACCTTGGTACCTACAGACCTACTAATTTTACTTTCTGAATGTAAAGGGGCCATCCCCACATCTCCACTTTCCCCGCGAAGTCATGAGTTGGCCCTGTAAACCATTGGCGACACCATGGCAAGAACATCCCCTTTCATCTGGAAATCTCACAAACCATACCAGCCATACCTTGAAAGCACTGGGTCTATCCTTGGGTTTACCATGTCATATCACCGGTACCTTGTCTACCCTCCTCCCAGCAGTTCCATCAACCAGCTGCATTTTTTGAAAGCAATGTGTCACGCAATGGATTCCGTTCATAAACTGCATCAAACTGCTGTCGGGCACCTCAAATCCGTGGCCACATTGAAGTAGAGACCATTGGAGCAGATTTGGGTGCCCAGCCCAGCAGACAAAATGGAATAAAGATGAATAAAGTGGAAATGATGACAAAGCTATCCAGGCGATCTCACCTCAAATTTACGCCATGAAATACATCTGGCCCAAGGGGCTGTCTGTCGCACGAAAAAAATAAATAAAATTTGGTGACGGAATCAGAAAAGAATGACTTAGACACATACTGCCACAGATCACATTGAGAAGCGTGGGAAAACAAGCTTGAAAGCGACAACCCACAGCTTCTCACATCTCACCCCTTACGAACCTTCAATCGGGGGCAGCGTTGGACCGTGGCCCAAACTGCCCCCCGCGTTTGCAAAACGTGGGATCTGCGGGAAGCTGCGAGATCCGAAAGGATTCAAAACAAAGCCAACAGCCCTGGACGAAGGCTGTACATGTCACTAAACAACGCGTTTAAGCTTTCCATGTATTCCTGCAACATGTGGAGGTACCACATAGTTGCAAAGGTGGTTTGAAGTTGGCATTGGTAGGCCACCACCAACTCACCAGCCGGCAATCAGCCGCTAAAAGCTTTACGGACCATGGAGGAAATGCTCGAAATGCTGGGTGTAGCAGTGACCACATCTTGCTCTTGCTCTTGCGCTCGTTTTTGGATGGATCTCTTGAAATCCCGGCGCTTTCGCCGCAATTGCTCAAAGAACTCATCCGCAGCCTCTTTCCGGTACCAAGATGGTTGGTTTTTGGATTTCGACCGGACAGGCCTTACGGGATCCATCTTGTCATCATCATCCTCCTGCAAATGGTTTCATCTCAACATATTGTTGGATTTTGGTGGGAAATCAAGAAACACATGTATAACAGCTCCATAAAATAGATCTATCCTGCCCTTACCCACCGAAAATGCCAAGGGCATTGCCAAGGGTCGTTTTGGGCACCGTTTTGCAAACGCTTTTCACCAAGTCCAAGCTGTATCTTTCTGGGTTCAAGGAATGGACAGGGCATGGATCATCGTATCCGGCTACCAATGAACCTATCAGATGGTATCCCACTCCGTTGGTGAAAGTCATATCGATATCGTATTATGTCCCCTATAATATCTCCATAAGATGCCTTGTTAAATCCATCTCAATCCCTATCAAGGTTGACGACCATCCATAAATTAAATTGGATCAATCCTTAGGATTCTTGTTTCTGACTTCAATCCCAATCCATTTTTGCAGATACTCCGTCCTTATACCAAGCTATGTCTGGCTGGTGGTTTCAACATGAAAACATGTGATTGTCAGTTGGAATCATCCTCCCCAAGGCGATCGCTTCCTGATGATGCCTGAGAGCAAATTGCCAGTCATTTTCATCGTTGCTTTCAGATAATTTCCGAACTCTGTGGTGAAATGAGGTTATACCAGGACCAGTAATTATAAGTATAGTAATATACTGTAACCTGTACTATTAACATCTATTAACCATTGTTCACCACTATCTCATGGTAAACCGATATCAGCAATTCCAGACATTTGTTGAACACTTGCTGAAAATCTATAAACCAGAACCATCATCAAACATATAATGGGGTTATCCTTTGGTTTGTCCTGCTCATCCACATCAGCCATGGACTTGTCCAACCCGGGGCCACAACTTGAGTGACTGGCCTCGTCGGCAGTTCGGTTCGTTGAAGCCGTTTTGGGAGAGTTGCCCCCTAAGCATAGTTCCAGATATTCCCGGAGATATCTCAAAAGGAGACTTTCAATACCTGTAAAACCGAAAACAGTCGAAACGGTCCCTTCTGTCTCAGGTCTCAAACTGATTAAATCTGAAGACTGCGTCTAAAACTCAAGGATTCAAGCTGGTTGGTCGCTTTGTTGAGCCACCCGAAAAAATATCACAATCGGGATCATTACCGCCTGTTTACGATGGAAACATAACAATGTCAAGGAAACCATCAACCAAGTATAGGTCCATAGTCCATATTTGCCCAAAGTGGAGGCTTTCAAATCCCAAAAATGAACAGCCACTTGTCGGCTTGGTACCCCAGTTTTGCGACGTAATATGGGCAGGTTAAACATGTGTCATGTTTGTCAAAAATCCATTTTTCTGTGATTCAAACCACTATGTTTGCTGATTCAAATCCTGTTCTTGCTAGTCAAGCCCTCATTTTATAAGTCAGAGTCCCTAGATCATGGGTCGAACCTTGAGTTTTGCTGCAAAATGCCCTACTTTGACTGGCCAAATCCCCATTTTGTCTACTTGTATCCACAAATCATTAGATAGATAGATAGATAGATAGATAGATAGATAGATAGATAGATAGATAGATAGATAGATTAGATAGATTAGATAGATTAGATAGACTAGATAGATTAGATAGATTAGATAGATTAGATAGATTAGATAGATTAGATAGATTAGATAGATTAGATAGATTAGATAGATAGATAGATAGATAGATAGATAGATAGATAGATAGATAGATAGATAGATAGATAGATAGATAGATAGATAGATAGATAGTTGGTTGAGTTATCGGATTTTCAGTTTCCCTCCGTGCCATGCCCCAAAAAGTCACGACCAGACGTGACTCAGCCCTGAGGTCGAGATGGCTTTGGAGGTACAGAGAAAAGTGCAGCGTGTTCTGTAAAGGGTGTTCCTTTGACCTAGCTATCAGTGACAAAATCTTCTGGAACATCTACAGGAAAAAACATTTCTCCTGGAAAATCTAGATATGAAACGAGTTTTTAGAGACTTCAGAGCTGGTTGGTGGTTTGAAACGTTTTCCAACTTTCGATCCAATGAATTGTGATGACAATCCAAATGGACTCAGAATTTTAGATCATGGGCTTGGCATCCACTTTGCCAAGACGTGGCCAGGAGACTCCCAGTCTGATCGGTGCGAGTCCCAGTCAGTGGCTGCCGGAGAGTTTCAAGCTTCCAGGATGATTTTGGGGGATCCACTCCATGATGACGATGATGATGAGAACGATGAGAATGATGAGGATCAGGATGAGGCCGGGCAGAAAAGCACATGGGACTTCGGTGCGTGGGCAGTTTCCTGATGGGCTGCTGTGAGCCACCGTAGCCTGACATAGTCTGACTCTATTGAAATAAAATTACCCTGGCTGGATTTGAGCTCGAGAACGGCACCTCTTGACCTAAGGGCAGAGAGCCACGCACCTGGACTTGGGTCCACAGGCCAAGGGCTTTGTTAAGGGCCACACCCGTCAGGTCAGGTGTGGGGACCATCTTCGAAATCACAATCATTAATCATACAAGCAGCTAGCCTCGAACATCCTTGTCTTGCACACGCTGGGTCACAAGACACCAAGCACCCCGTGGCAGATCCAGCGCGGTAGAGACGCCCAGGAGACTGTTCCTGCTGGTGATGGGGGGGATGGCAGTGGATCAAAAAGGGCCATGTTTTTGGGGGATGAGATTTGAAAGATATCTTGTCGAGGTCCAGTGGCCACCCAAGAATCTGGCTCCAACGGCGAGGGCAGCCAGGGTCTGATTACATTTGACCTAAGGCAACATTGGTTTTCCATGGTTTCCCCCAATGTAGGGCCCGATTTGGTCAGGATCGCCTGCCGACCAGTTTGGGGCCCAAACATGGCGGCGAGATGACCTGGAAACCACATCTTAGGTGCAAGTTGGAGATGTATCACAGGCGGCTTCCGACCAAGCAAGAAAAGAGCAGAGGTGCAAACAAAAACGCAGTTGCAGCCAACAAAAGATGCTTGGTGTTTGTGTGTATGTGACTGATATGAAAGAATTGTGTTATTGTATGATGTTCTGCATCCGCATTGGTCAACTCCCACCAAGCATTCCACATTTGTCCGAGGCGGAACTGCGTCCCTGGCCTGGCTGGAGGAAGAGGTTTGCGAAATGTGCCGGATCATAGGGAAATAGATCTGCCAGAAAATAGGAATAAACATGGGCACACCTGACAGATTGGAAAAAATGCATGGGGAAAAACAAGCCTGACAGATTCTGAAAGATCCTTTCGCCGTCTCCAAAACAAACATGAACATCCTCGTAGAGTTCGCCATTTTCTGTGATTATCCACACTAGTTAGCGGTGGCCGAACTCGCTTTTTGCATTGTGGGTTGATGGGTTTTTCCACCTGGTACCTGGGTGGGTGAAGCGCAGTTACAGTGCGACGCCTCAAGCTCTTGGAGAAGTCACGGGATTATTCAAGGAGTCCAAGACACCTCCGAATCAACGGTTGGTGGTTTCAAACAGTTTCTAGTTTCCATCTCTAGCTATGAGGATCGTAATAGTAGGCAATGAAGTAGCAGTTTCCGGATTGGTTAAACCCCAGAATTCAAGTGGACATGGGTCAACCCCTGGGGACCCCTATGAGTTGGTACCAGTCTCCCGATCAGGCGCCGCCCAGATGGAGTCGATCCAGTCTGATGTCGCCCAAGGTGCTTTGAAGATCTGGAAGATTTAGCCTCTGGTAAACTAACAGTTTGCTATTGAAAATGGCCATTGAAATCGTGGATTTTCCCATTAAAAATGGTGATTTTCCATAGTTATGTAAACGTTTACCAGAGGGTACCATCAGAACCAAACGAGCAGAGCAGATTTCCATGGATTTTTCAAGCTAAATTGGAAGGTTTACTATGGCAAGATGCCACGGGTGTCCGATCCAGGGATTCTGATGTGGATGGGCACGGTGATCTAGACATCTTGAAGCTGCAGCCAGGCGTTTTGATAACCATTTTGGCGCAAGTTTGCAACGACGCAACGACGGGTAGTGGTAGCTTCAGTCCTATCTTTTCTATTTCTAGCCATGGGAAGAAGAGTGCTTGCAGTGTTCTTGATGTTTCTCATGGTGCAGACACCGATGGCAGCTAAAACCGACGCGACTGCTGCCTTTGGTAAGTTGATGGCCGCTGTGGCAAAATGTTTTGGTCCAGTGGTGGGACTGGACATGAACAAGTTCAAACACATCTGGACAGCTGCTCACAAGCTTGACAAGCTTGATCCCATGGATTTGGTTTTCGACGTGGTCAAAACCGTCAACCCGAGCGCGAAGGGTTTGCATATGGTATATGTGACCCTGCGTACGACGGGGACTGTCATCGCGGTTGTCACGAAGCTAACTCCAGCAGGTGCTGCTCAAGTCGGCACCGCCTATGTCGTTAGTGAGGTTTCGGATGCTTTACTTAGGAGTTGTTGATGGCGGCTTCCATCTGGAAGCAGGGGTAGTTGAAGCTGGAAGGCAGACAAATGCGGACGCCGACTGGCTCATGGATTTTTTCCCCAATTTCAAGAGTAGTACTTAGCAGCAAGGCGAAGTGCGACGCGCGCAAATGAAAAAACAGTGGTATGGAAGAGGAGTCTCATCCCCTCGAAGGATGGATCTGACACATGGAGCCGTTGCGGGGGGACTGATTGGATGCTGGCACCTTTGCGAGGCCACTTCCGAGAATATGTCAAGGCTGGGGGATGTGAAGTGTAATTCAAAGCCATTTTCAGTTGCGACAAGTTGAGGTTTGTAAAAGGATGTTACAACATGTTCCAATCGCTTGGTTGCCTGAGATAGAGTTGACATGGCGGTTGTGCCAGGAAGGCACCGATTCAGATGACTTGGAAGGCTCTTCATCCAACGAAGAAATTGGTCTTTGGACATCTACAAAACCATCTATGACGAAACATCTATAAAACAGCCAGACACTGCAGCTGTTTGGCCCAGCATAATACGCTGTATGGTCAGCTGGACAAAGAACATGAGAGCCATGGAAGGTGGATTGAAACCCTCTTCCAACCCGTTTATCACTTGTTTGCAAAGATATCAGAATATCTGGATGTAGACATGGCTGAACAAGTTATAAAACCGTACAAAATTGTGTGACAAACCAACAAGATTGGGACTAGAAACATGGGGACATCGCAACCATCGATTCAGAGGTGTTAAGAGTGGCTACGTGTGGGAACAGGTGTTTGGTTTCCCACCTGTGGAGGGCTGTGGGTCATGTAACCATTCTCCATCTCAAGCCCAACTGGATAGCGGTAGAGGACCTGGTCGGGACCAAAGAACTTGGTGTCATGATCACCTTGGAGCCTGGCGAAGTGCCATGTTACATGCTCTTGGAGCAGGTACAGGCAGGCCGTATACGGAGTCATATGGAGTGAAACTGTCAATGGTGGGGAATGCCATCACTTTGGGGTGTCCGGAACTGCGGGACTGCCAGGAAATCCTCTGTGATTTTTTGGCTGGTTGTGCAGCATGATGGCGGCTTGTACACCATTTCGCAGAACAACCACCCATCTCTTTGGGGTTTCCTCAAAACCCAACTCAAGCTTTGGATTGATTCGCGAAATGAGCGTTTACAAACCTTGGGGACCCCCCAACTCCACAGTTTCGTGGGCGTTTGGCTTAGGGCACGGGATAGGTATGCCTCTTGTTTTTGGACACTCAGCCATTACCATTTACTGGTTCCTGATGTTTGAACGTGGTTTTCCATTGTTGGATGGTAAATCTAATTGATGATCATAGTTGAACAAAAAATATTTTCCAGTGTATCCCATTATTTTATTAGTACAATTGTTATTGTTATTATTTATTTTGCAATTGTTATTGTTATTATTTATTTCACAATTATAATTGTTATTATTTATTTTCATTATTATTATTATTATCAAGTTATTTTCCGTTATGATCCCACGTCGATGTTTAATCCAGAGTCCAATTCCTTGATCAGGTGCCCCGGGTCATCGGCAAGGCGGGCGCGATCATCAAAGAGTTGCGTCAGGCGTGGCAACAGCGGCCACGGTGGCTACAGGTTCTCAATAGCTTACAGCCACCCCCCGGAAAATCCCGGAAAGATAGAAAGTTGGAAGCTTGGAAATATGAAGCAATTATGCTTCATTATTTGCAACATCCTGGAAGCACTTTTCTATCTTTTTGGGGATTGCCATAAAGATGTTCAAGTTTCAACCAGGGGCATTTTGGATCTTTGCAGATGACTTTGGAATTGTTGTCTGGGTATTTACCCCAAAACCAGTTGGGGATGGTTCTTGATCCACGTGTACTCCTCCTTGGCTCTTATTCCTTGGGCGCCACCATCAGTAACGAACCTGGACGCAGAGGATTGCCTGGAAGGATTTTGAACAGTCTTGGTGTCCAGGAGAGTGGAGCAACGGTCAATATCTTGGACAAGCAACTCCCTGAGGTGGGGAAAAGGAGGGGGCCAAACTTTTTTCGTTTATTATGTTTCCAAGACGACGTTGACGTGTGGAAATGTGATGTCTCAAGCTCCTTCCTTGATCGTTTTTGTTCGGGGAGATCCATCTTTCTTCTCTGGCGGCAGTTTTAGTTGCCGATGCGCAACATCTTTGTGTGGCTGAGAGGGATGACAACTGGGAACCACATGGCTATGGATCAAACTCCGGGGTACTCCAGATATAGGATGTTTCATAAGTTTCATGCAAAAAAGTGACCAACCTCTGTTGATTGGAGAGTTCATTGATTTTGCCCCATACTCACCTGGAATATCATGTAGCATCATGGAACATCATGGAACCATTTTGTTGGGCACATTGACCCAACTTGACCCAACCCTGTCGAGTTCCCCTGTCGAGTTCCCATAGGCGCTGCAACGATCGTACCACGTGGCCTTTGCCAAATCCTTCGAGCCCACGGCGTTGCAGAGCGCAGTGCTGGGCTTGGTGCGTAACGCACGGGGACCGATGGCGTTGAAGTCCTTGGGAGCCGAGGGACAAGACGTTGCGCCGCTCGGTGTGAACTGATGAGGGTGTATGGGTGAACCCTTGGTGGTGGCAGAATCCTCCAGAATCCATATTTTCTTCCGTGCAATGTCCGGGTTTACTTGGTTGTTTCGCCATAAAATACCTTTCAATTTGGCCAAAGCAAGGTGTTTCAGAAACAAGACAAGGTTACCCCAATCAAGAGGAAAAGAGGAAAGCCCAGCGATCTGAATTTTGGCTCCAATTACAGCATGTCATGGCATACTGTAGTTTGGAACCGCAAGCTTTGGGTTTAGGATTCATATCAAGTTTCAGAATCAATTTTTTTTCGAGTTTTTTTGATTTTTCATCGATTCCCCGAGATCAAAAGGACGAACCCACGACATTGTGCCTTCTCTCAGAGGTCCGGCGTCTCAGCGTCCCTGTAGCTCAGGTTCCTGGTCCCTGCAAAGTGTGAAGCCTACCTCCAAGACCAGTTGCTGGCGGATGCTTGGATTTGAAGGTTCTTTAATGGTCTTGCTGGTTGGATTTGGGAATATCATGTAAACAATGAGGTGTAAGAATACAATTAAACCATAGTAAAGTAACGTAAAGTATATGTTACCATATTTACATCGTACAAGTCCATATTTACATATAAGCTAAGTCACAACAGTCATTTCAACAGATTCTTCAACAGCTCTGGTGACAACACTACCTGCCTCATTCTTTCGACTGGAACTTGCCATGCCGATAGTCAGGAAGTAGATTTCACCACAAAAAGTACCGAGGACCATAGAATACGATGGCACATAGCCTGATATCAAATGATGATAATTCCATTGTAGATGCCTAAAGTCTTTTCCATCATCCAAAGCACTAACCAAAGATTTGTCCACAGCCATCCAATTTCCAGAGGTTTTTACCACCCTGTTCCTTTGCCATCAGCCGAGGAAACCAAGTGCTCCATGCAGGTGGAGATCATCGAGGGCCTTCGGAAGCACCGCAAGGTGACCCTCCGAGCCGAGGAGACGCACGACCTGCAGGCCGTGGCGTGGCGTCTGCAGGAGATGGGGACGACCTGGTGGGATTCGGGTCGCATTGGGGGTGGAAGAATGGGGAAGCAAGGGATGGAGATGTGAGATGGCTGGGGATGTTTTGGTGGCGTGCATCACGACTCAAACTTTCATGGTTGGACCGTTGGACCTGAGTGAAATTGCGATGGTTGAAGGAGTTGCAGCTGCGGATGTGTCAAGGGGCGCTTTTGACAGAGAGGGACTTCGATTTGCAGGTTGGCGTGGAGGGGGTTGGGGACAGAGTAGTGTGCAGGCAGCCCTAGGGTGGGAATGAGAAGGGCACATGGATATTTTTGACAGGTTGTGACAATTTTCCGCTTTTCCAGTACTTAGCTCTCCATCAACCACAAACTCCTTCAGGTTGAGGGCAACGAGAATCAACAAGATTAGTGGGATGTGAGTCAAAGTGATCTATGAAGTAGATGGGACTTACCCACAAGAAGACTTTGCCCCTCCCCTTCTGTGGGAGCAGGCGGGTAGTTACCATTGATATCATCCACATCGATACACTTAAAAGCGTTCTAAATCCGGGTATAGATTTTTGGGTCCCGTGTCGCAGGACACTGCTTGGGATGATGTCATGGAGGCATGGATCGATAGGATTTGATGCACTTCCCGAAGTCAAGAAGCATTGGGGGTTGCACTAGCATTTGCTGGACAATTTTCATTGATGCGACATTTGAAGGGCAGTTGCTGCAAAGATCATCATCATCATCATCATCATCATCATCATCATCATCATCATCATCATCATCATCATCATCATTTTCATTTTCCTCCGCCTCGTCCTGTTTTTCTTCTGTTTCTTGGTCTTCACCCTGGTCTTGCCCTGTTGGTGCTACTCACACCCTGCAGGCCTTTCGTTCCAAGCGTGGCAATGGAGCCCAGGCCGGATCTGTGACTTCAATGATGGTTCCCACTAAGTCCAAGAAGTCCAGAAAGTCCAATCTTTCATTTTTAACAATTGATTTTATTTCAAAGATCATCAATAAGTCCAGCGGGGAACTGTGATCCTCCGCACTTTCTACGAAACAGTGTCAAGGCCGAAGCCCCCGAACCTGCCGTGCCGTTGGAGAGGTGCTCTTGGGGGTGGCCACAAAATGCAAACATGGGGATCCTTTATGTCAGCTGTGATCAGCTGTGTAAAATTCAAATGTTCACCCAAAACTTGGGAAATACCTGGATGGATGCAAGGAGTTGATGTTTTTCGATTGACATGTAGGATAATTCACTCTGCATAGATGGAGATAGATTGCAAGCCATGGAGTTTTTGCATCATCATATCTCGAATGTAAGGAACGCGATCCAGCGGCACTACCACTAGCATGGAATAGTGAATTCTCTCAGGACTCAGCCAGGCTCTACCCACCACACTAGGTACTGTATACGTTTTTGGTTGACTTGTGGCCCACTTGTTGGGGCCCATGGTTGGTGTTGATGGATCACTTGGGCACCAGTAGATAGCAGTTGGGGACCCGTCTACTTTTAAATCTGAGGAACTCCATGCCCGGTCACCATAGCATGCCGCTGTCTCCCTTCTATGTAAGCTTCCTTAAGGGTATGCCATTGGCATCATTGGCCACCAGGTGGCATCGCCATATGAAATCATGGGAAGGCTGTCTGATTCCAAGGCTTCCGACTTTGACAGCCAGCTCCGATGTCGAAGCTGAGGTGGGGCACTGCTGATGGTGCTGGTGAGGAACAGAAACCTGAAGAGTTCTAAGACATCAGGGTTTTCCGAGACATCAGGGTTTCCGTTTTGTCATGGGGGGTACCCCCAAATTATGCAAGTCATGGATGACCAGGTATGAAGACAACCATGGTGACCTGGGGATGCACCATTTTAGGATCCAAATATTTCTACAGCCGTCCTTGTCTCGCAGGCGCGCAAGGCACGGCAGCTGGAGCAAAGGGACTTGGAGGCGCAATTTTCGGCAGCAGGTGTCTGATGAGGATGATGAGGTCATGATGATCTATGGGTCTATGAAACATTTGGGATACACCAAGGGAAATCTGAAAGCTGTGACGACAAATTGAGAACATCGGAAACGACTCCGTGTTTCCTCCACTCGCAAAATGATGCTCCTCTTGGCAGTGCAGATTGCGCTTGGCTCATGAGGCGCAAAAAGAGAAAGAAAGGAAGAAGCAGTTGCGGGTACGCCACGCTGGGAAACTGGTGCTGGGCGAGTAGGGTGCGATTAGGGTGGCCGAAACGACTCTTATCCACAGGATGGTGGAACACCATGCAATTATAGATCAGTTTTCTTGTCTTTCCTTTGCGACCAAAAAGGTTGCAGAAGAATGTCTGACGTTGCAAGACTGCTGATTGATGGATAGTGTAGATTTTTAGTGGAGTTCCAAGGTTCAGGAAGGTGAGTGTGACTACTGACATAGAGGATGGCGGCTGTATTCATGTTTTGAGCCAACATCTCCTACCATCCCACTGGGTCCAGGAGACAGCTGCAAGAGAACAGCAGGAGCTGACAAGATGCAGGGTCTCAAACATCCACTGCAAAACATTGGCCCATGAGTCTGCAGTTTGCACCTGGCTGAGCTCTGTCAGACTCTATCCTCTGATATGTGAAGATACAAAGATGTATGTGAGGGGGTCACTACTGGGGTACCCCCGTTTCGACTCTCCATTTGGATAGCTACAGGAGTGTCAAACCGCTGCACGAGAAGCCAAGATGTTTGCAGACAAGGCTGAAAACGACAGAACTCAGGAGGACTTTTGGTCGAAAGCAACAAAGGTTTCTAACTACCATCTGGTAATTAAACGTAGCTATTGAAAATGGCCATAGAAATCGTGGATTTTCCCATGAAAGATTGTGATTTTCCATAGCTATGTTAGTTTACCAGAGGGTATACTATGTTATAGTAGGTTACAGTTCAAGCTGGGAATCACACATAAATCAAATTCCCCGCATGGGAAAATGTTAGTTTATATATGAGGGTAACTGAAGATGCTTCAAATGAGGATAGGCAGAGATAGGCAGCCATGGTTCCAGCCATGGTTCCATCCAGGCCAGGGAACTACGCTTGCGCGCGGCGGAGGCGGTCTTTGATGATCCAGGGAGATCCCAAAGGATGTTGGAAGATGCATTTTCGATATATACCTTATATATATATATATGTTTATACTTTATATATACACTATGTACACATATACAATATATATATAATTTATACTATATTTTATATCCTGGATATATTTCTGTTTCTTTTTAGTGTTCAATGTCCAAATTTCCAAGGGTAAACGGCTAAATGCTGGAAGTACATGAGCTACACGAGAATGATACGGGAACATGAATTAATAACATCCGCAATCAAAAACCGATGATGGTGATTCCAAACTTGGGGCTTAAATCTACATGTATTCCAGCTCCTGAAATAGACCACTGTTGTTTCTTCGGGTTCCGGACTTTTGGGATCCCGGAAATGTTTCAACTGATCATACCAGAGGTGACCTCCTGCTGACCATGGCCAGGCCCACAGCATGGAGCAGCAGAGTTCTTGCTTGCAGGAGGCAGAGATGGGATCCTACGGGGAATCCTACAGCTCATTTCTCCAAGGTCCAAGCTGCTTCAACAAACATGCGGAAATGAGATCTGGAGAATGCAAACATGTTTTCCTTTATCAGGAACCAAGCATTTGTTCGGACACAACATGATTCCACAAAGACCTCACGTGGTTGTGGCAGGCTGAGCGCTATGAAGAGCAAGCACGCCAGGCACGTTGGCACGCTGTTCGTTCGATCACATTTGAACCTTGACCAACTTCCGTGGTGAACTAGCCAGAAGCAGTTTGTGGAACATAACAGACTTGAAGTCTCTGTGCCATTGGAAAGTCACCAAGACCCGAATCAAAAATGAGAGGAGGGGGTTGGAAAGTTTCAAGACTTGAGCCAACTCCAAGTAGTCACGCCCAGCGAAAGGTTGTTTGAGGCAACAGGTCCATCCATATTACTTTGCAGACCTTCACGGGACACCCTTTTGGCTCAATTAGTGGTTGGTTCTTTTCCCCTTATCCCCCGGTCCATCATATATTTGTTGTTGACAAGCTAGCGGCTGGACTCGCCTTCCATTGTTGAGAAATCCCATTCTTGTGTTGGATCCGAACATCCATTGCTTGTAACCCTTCAACATGTCCATCCACTGCGAATCGCACCACCTGGGACAGGCGAAAGGCCGGTCGACTCGCGGCTATGGTATTGGACCCCGAGCACAACAGCATGAGTACCAGGCAAAAAACTGGGAGCCCTCAACATATTTTGAGCAAAAAGATCTGGCTCCGACCCTCCAGGAGTTCCATTCAGTTCCAGGTCATGATTCCCTTCATCCCTCCTCTCCCTGTCCGACCAAGCCACGGCAGGCCTCCGAGGCGCCCGACCTGGCGACAGCAGCGGCTCCGTCGGGGGAGGAGCTGCGGCGGCAGGCGGAGCGCGAGGAACAGATTCGGCAGAGGAAGCTGCGAGATCAGCAAGCGCGGGAGAAGGAACAAAGAAACTCGACCAGAAAGTTGGAGGTGTCCCGTTTTGTCATGGGGTATTACCCGGGTTACCCCCAAATCATCCAAGTCATGGATGAGCATGACTTAGTAGTGAAAGATATTGAGACCTAATTATGGGGACTTGGGGATCACCCATTTTGAGATATCTCCAAGTTGGGTAACCTGACTTTAGAATGCTTTATATGGCATAGCCTGATAGCCTCAATTAGGGGACTTACTCACCAGGGTTACTAACCAGTTATTAAGTGGGATGATCCTTCAAGACATTGCTGGTTAGTTGGGAATTATCAAAGTCCATAGTTTGGATACCGATTAACGAACCAGTACACAGTATAGTATAATGGTATGGAATAACTGGGGGTATTTTTTCATGGCTCAATTAAAGTATGGTCAAGAGTGATTCAACATTGAGTAAGATTGAAGAGAAGTCGATCTTGCAATTAGATGTTTACATAATACCATCATTTCATATCATTTCTAGGTTGATTGTGTTTGTTTGGCTAGTCACTGCTTTGCTGGGATTACTACTGCCACCCATGACTGTCTGTTGGTGGTCCGCTACTCGAGTTGTTGTACATTGTGCAACCTGTTGAGCAGTGAATCCTGCATACCAACAAGCTGAGTGGGGTGTTGACCCCTGCGCCCCTCAGCTTCAAATTTGGGGGGTAGTTTCGCCATGCACGTGTCAATTCATCCCACAGGCAGAGTTGTTTCTAGATCAATTCCTGGGAATCTTGTGGGTGTCCAAACTTCCAAATCGACGAGTTGCAGCTCTCGCGTTGCCTCAGGAGAGCGCGAAGCTCTACATCAGGCCTTTTCCGGAGCATCCCGGACCCCGGCACAGCCGCCACAGGCAGCGCAACCACCACCGCAACAGCCAGCGCAACCGCTGTTTCCACGGACCGAAGAGCGGCCACAGCCGCCGCAGCCGCCGCAGCCGCCCGTCACAGCGAGTCATTGCCCGACTCCGGCGGTGAACACGCGGCCTTTGGCCGAAGCGGCGAAGGTTCGGGCCGTGATGGGCTGCGAGTGTTTTGATGTGCTTTGGTATCTTGGAGATTCTGAGATGGCGCGAACATGCGCCAACTGCTAAATTCAAAAACATATTGAAAAACAAAGTGTAAAGAAAAACATATTGAAAAACAAAGTGTAAAGAATCACTTATAGATTGATAGAATAAGATAGAATAAGATATAAAGTTGTCTCTAAAAATACTCCCCAGGACACAAACCACCAGCTGGATCCTGTGGTGCGGCATCCTTCACCAGCCCTTTCTGGAGACGTGGCAGACGTGGCGCTTCTGGTGCGACTTGGACTGAAAGAACAGGTGGATGCGACTTAGAAAATACCTTGGTGGATTGGTTGATATATGGAGTTGTACTACCTAATCTATTGAGGATTATGACAGCCCATAGTAGGGAAACCTATCAACCAACAAATATAATGAGATGGGCAGATCATTTATCATAACTCTGTGGATCCTTGTTGGTTCTCAGGGATCTTTGTGGTGCATTCTATTGGTATAGCTGGAGATTTTCACGAAATTTCACCATGTGATCGTATTCCTTCAAAGCCGAGGGTTGCTGCGGTATACGTACAAGGTGTAGCAATGTACCACTGTTCATTTGTATGCGATGAATTGCTCACCGTGAACTTGAGAGGAGATTGGGGAGTTGCATGACACAGCCAACAGCTGGATTGTGATAGAAATACAATCAATATCAATCAATACAGTAGACAAAACTTTAAGATACTTTAAGTATTTGCTGCACCACAGTTACAATTGGATTGTAGCAGGATCCTGCCTTCGACTTAGGAAAGCTCCTGATTGGAAAGCTGCTGAGTACCTGGCGAGCAGCCGCCTGGGAATAGGCCAGCCTGGTTGCGCTATTTTGTGGGCATGGATCAATCAAAAAGGAGCGATCCTTGTTCTCAAACCTTCAATGCTATCAAGAGAAATCAAGAGCAATCAGGGGTAAATAAGAATTAGTTTTGATACATAGACACACAACATATGACATATGTTACATACATCCTACAATGGTGGATAGCATTGCAGGTAATTCTGGTTGTAATTCCCCTTGTCATCGGCAGGGCACAGTCACCTGGCACAGGTCGGCGGACCGGCACAAAGTTGTCGGTGGATTCGCCCCTTGGTGGATGCTGGATCAAGGGGCAATAAATCCACCATTTGTATAAAGGATAAATCATTAAATGCAATAAATCTTGGCGGAAATCAAAGATATATTGAGAAGTTAGAAAACCATGGTTTTGGAATGTTTGCAGTTCTTGAAAATTCCTTACGTAAACTGTGCACTAAGGTTGGCGCCTATATTACATTACAATCATTACAATGTGGTTCATGAGCCTTCCGGACACTTGTATACCGCTGGATAGGATAGTGTTATCGGCTTTCTAGTACGAACACCAGCAATTGAAAAGAGGCAACGAAGACCAAAGACCCTACAAGATCCTACAAGCCTTCGTCCATCTGATGGCCATCCCAGCAGGTCCACCAATGAGGGATGGGTCAAATCAACCTCTGAAATTGCCATATTTGTGGGACGACCATCCATATTATACCATCTGATATTGCTACTTTTTGTATATATTTGTGGGACAACCATCCATATTATTACCATATGATATTGCTACTTTTTGTATATAATATTTGTGGGACAACCATCCATATTATTACCATATTATATTGCTACTTTAGGGTACTGTTTGGGTACCAGGGTTTTGACCCATAACCCAATCTTCTCGAGGTCCTTCGGCTTTCCATTGCTGCGAATCCGCGGCACTCCAGTGGCCAATGCCCTCGCGTCCCTCCGGCTGACCCGTGGGAAGTGGAAGGTGGATGGTGGAAGAGGACGATACTATGATATGCTAGGATTATAATTGTTAGTTCTATAATGATAATAATAATGATAATGATAATAATAATGATAATGATAATAATAATTATTGTTATTATTATTATTACTATTTTTATTGTTATTGTTGTTATTATTGTGGTGGTGATGATGATGAGGAGGAGAAGGAGGATACTAGCGGCTCCCGCAACTCGTAGTCCCAGAGGGTCATATCAGTTCATATCACCCAGGCCGAAGTGGTTCTGGGGATGACACCTGGTCTCCATGCACAGGGCGCATCTTGGTAACCCTTCCAGGCCATTCACCCACATCCCTAGCTCCGAGGAGTTATCTTGCCCAAGAAGCGCTGTGGATGAATGGCAGCTTCAAGTGACAAAATCTGAGCGAGTGCACTTTGTGAATGACATGAGATTTGAGCACTTCCATGACCCCAGCAAGCCCACCAGAATCGCTAAATGAGCATCTCATGAATGAACATGTGCTTGGGGGAAATCTTTATTCAAGCGATTCAACTCATCAAATACCATTTCTAGATGATTTTTGATTTATTGATGGAATTATAGATGATTTTCAAATACTCATCCACTATTTATAGATGATTTTTCCATTAAACCTCCGCTTAGTTCGGGGATTTCCCATGGACACTTTGAATCGAGCTGCTCGGACCTGGGCCCACTGCTCAGTCGGCGAGCTCGAGAAGATACGGGCGCACGGAGCACCCAGGGGCGAAACTGGTGGGAGGTTCTGCAGTTCCAATGGCGTATGGACCTGCAAAGACAATGGGATGGAAGGGTAAGGATTCAAGAATTCAGATGGAACTGCAACTGCAATTCTTACAGTAATTATCCAATTTCCTTGTTTTTGAGCATGACCTTGCCTCAGCTTTCGAAACTCTGGATTGGTTTCGAAACATCAATTTCCAGCTACTGGCTTTACTCCAAATCAAACCAGCAATGCATGCAGTGGTTTTTTCCCGGTCCCTGGGGTCGTCAGACCTGTTGTGACCCCTGACATCCGTGACATGCGGGTGCTCCCAGGTGCGGAGGGAACTGGAGATGTTGGAAGAGAAGATGATGCGACAAGTCTTGCGCTTGCAGGCAGCCTGGCACAGCGCTTTGGGCAGATGCCCTGCACCGGGCCTTCATGATTCTGCATTAAGCCTTAATCATTCAGCTAGCTGTGTGGCCAAAGTCACAAATACCATTTTTCCATCCAAATCCCACCAGTTGGATCTTGCGGTTCTTGCAATTTGGCTTGACTCAACTTTGACCTGTAGCCAGAAACCTCATTGGAGTTTACACCCCCACCTGCAAGCATTGCTCCTCCCCTTGGGTGCCTAGGAGCAAAGTGAACGATTCATGGACATCATGATGCATCCTTTGGAAGCGAAGGTGCCAACTGCTCCTGTGGGATAGACTGTTGAAGGATGTTGAAGGACCGTACTGGCGAGTTGATGGGACACACTGTACCCGTAGCAGGCTCAAAACTCATCTCCAGTCTTGGTGATTTCTGGGATCCCACGAATGTCTATCCCCGTGGTCACGTTCCATCTCCATCCTATATTGGCTTTGTCCCAAAAGGTATACGCTATACGCAACTCCATAAAAATGCAGCTTTCCTTCCAACATCCACCAAGCAATCCGAGTTTTTGATGGATTTTGACGGATTTTCATGGATTTTCATGGATTTTGATGGATTTTGATGAACATATCCACCATCTTTGGACCCAAACCATCCACCATTTCCATCCCCTGAAACCAAGGTGGCCGCCTTAGAGGGGCGCCAACCGGTGATCGATTGCAGCATCGCCGAGTGGCTTGGACCCGGTTTCAATCGCAGACATGGTCTAATGACTTGGATTTGGCCAATTTTTCTAGTGAAAATGATGATTTAATGGGATTTTATAGGGATTTGAATGGGATGAATGGGATGTACCCTCCAGTAAACTAAGAGTTTGCGAACTTGAAGAATGGCCATTGAAATCGTTGATTTTCCCATCAAACATGGTGATTTTCGATAGCTATGTTAGTTTACCAGAGGGTATATACGATAATGTTTATCCATAGTTCTTGATCACCATAAACTATGGGTCAATAATCATATTTGAAGCATGGCATCCATTGACATACTCGATGAGTTTATTGACCAAAATATCACCCGTATATCACCCATTAAATCCAATGGGTGAACCGTCCCTTGTCCCAATGTGGGTTAATATTAATATACATATATATATATATATGTATATATATATATATACATACATACATACATATGTATATATATATATATTGGTCAATGTTTAGTTATGTATAATACTAGTTCACTTCTTTTGCTGCTTGATGTTGAGTTAATCGTATGTCTTAAGACACTGTAACATACTTATTCACCCATTAGGAGGTTAAACCCAGTGCAATATCACCAGAAATGGATGGTCAAAATCACCCCCAAATGGTTGTTGTTTCTGACATTGGGCAAGTCCCACATTAGTCTATTTTGAAACAACCTGCAGGAAACGGACATACTGTACCATGAAATACCTGAGTTGATCCCTGAGTTGCAATTGGGGGAACATGTTGTTGTTTCAGGCAGGGTAGACACAAACACACAGGGTTTAGGGCGAGCACAGGGACACTTTAAGACCAATCAGAAGTGCGGGACATAGCCACCAAACATCACTATTGAACTATGAGTGTTCGCATGAGCTTAGTGAGATTCTACCGCCACATGATTCACATGACGGTAGAATCTACCAAAACAAAGATATCTATTTAAAAAGCTCTATAGCCCTAGATGACCATCTCCTGAACGGCGCTCGCCCGGCTCGCCCCGTTCCACACACGACACCGACGTCTCAGGTTGCGTGGCAACTTGAAAGGCATCCAGGACTCGATGGAAATCCAGGTGGATCTGGAGAGGGATTTTGTCCAGCAAAGTTTGAGCAGGTTCTGTGAGGTTCCACACTTTTTCATGCACAATTTGCCCATGAAGGTTAACAATTTGAAGGCAACCATTTAAATTGGTATTCATCAATGTTTTGACATTCCCCTTATTAGTTTATGACTACTCATTTTCTACAGCTCTGCCGAAACTATCCCAGCAGGAGACTTAAAACTGGTTGTTGTTGGCAGGTCCGCCGCAGCGATCAAACCGAGACGCGGATGTGTAACTGGCGAAAAACCTTGGAGGCCGCAGCTACTGGCCTGGATGATCCTGGATGCAGTAGGTTGTTTTCTGTAGCAACTATTTCAATCAGCAAAAGGTTGCTGTGATTTGTGGAACTGTTTGAAAGCTTCTCTTCGAACGTGAGTTTTTTTACGTCCTTTCCTTGCGCGCACAGTTTAACTCAGTCCACAACTCCACAAGGTTTGGTTTTGTTGACTAAATCCCATCGCCTTGATATAAAACACCCCACAAATGGTTCCAATGATGTGCACATCCCCTATTTTTTACCATGGTTTTTGGTCTGGAAAACCACAGGAGGAGCTCCAACAGCGGATGGGCGAGGTCAACCACCGCCTGGGAGAGGCGGAGCCTGGTGAGAATGGCATGCTTTCACAGTTCTCAGGGTTTTAACATCTTGCAAACCACAAAAAAGATCAAAAAAGCCTCCAAGTTTGGTTTCCAAACCACACCAAAGCATATCAAACCACCATTTTTCCCCAGATTTCTCAGCCATTTCTCACCATTTGGTCCATGGTTTGGCCCCCGGCGGCCAGGGCCCAGCGCCTTCGGACACGGTGAGCCGGTCCGAGCTGGTGGACTTGGCCAAGGTGCTGAAGAAGGCGAGGATCTTTTTGGGGATGGGAAAACTGGATGGATTTCCTCGGAAAATTTATGGGAAAACCATGGCAAAACCATAGGAAATGGTGATTTAATGGGATTTCAATGGGATTAATGATGATTTAGCCTCTGGTAAACTAACAGTTTGCGAACTTGAAAATGGCCATTGAAATCGTGGATTTTCCCATAAAACATGGTGATTTTCAATAGCTATGTAAACGTTTACCAGAGGGTATGGGAAAAACCCATGAGCCCTGAAGAAAACCATGGAAAACAGGAACCAAATTCAGCTGATCTCAGCATGATTCACTTGAAGTGTGGTTCCAGAAGGGGAAAACGGTGGAACCCCCACCAAATTTGATGGTTAATCAATGCGAATCATCCATTTTCCCGATGAAGAGGCCATGGAGAGAAGGAAAACCACCTCATTTTTCAACAATGGTGGTTCGTATGTTTGTTGGGGGGAATGGTAACCCCTGCAAAATCCCGGATATAGACAGGGTTATAATAAACCAGCAACCAAGATGGGGATCATGATTTAGCTCTCAAAAATCGATGACTCCATGGTTACACACTGATTTTCCAAATTGGGATAATCCATTAGTTGATCAACTATTCTTGGGTGAAATTCCCTTGTTGGTTATGGTTTGGATAATTTCCAAAGGCATATGGCTCAAACCGATTGCTCAAGAGTGGATGGTTTTGTACTCAAACCTAGTTGGAGAATGTTTTTGCACTTCTATGTTTGTTGTATTGGAGGGTGGTTGGATGTGAGAATTCGTCGTTTAGACGATTAGGATGATGGGGGTTGGAAGAGTATCACATATGCCTAGAACTAACCAAGAGGGGATGAATAGTCTGCTGGACCTAGGGCTTCAACCAGAAGATAGATGTATAGCTCACCTGCGATAGAAGCACCTACCCCAAACCCTGCAGCTACCTTTAATGGGGTGCCCAATTGTAAGAAGATAGAACTTAAGATGTCCACATTCTATGAGGCAATGGCGACGGGTCAGAAATAAACGAAGGTAGTGGTGGTTTCTGTGCAACTTCCATGCAGAGAAGGAGTGGTCTTTGGGCCAGTGATGCCCTCATGATAGCATGATAGAATATCAGAAGTATATGACTCATGACCTACATGGATATAAATTGATAATATATGTATACATATGTACATACATACACATACAATATGATATAGCTAGATTACCCCCCACAAAACATGTTCCACTCAGCAGGAACTCAAGACGCTGGTGGAGGAGGCGTTTCGAGATGGTCATGTGGTCTCCCAAAAGGCGCCGGAGTCGTGGGAGATTGGGAGGTTTCCTTAAGGGGATCCCCAATAGCTGGATGATTTACAAGGGGAAATCCCATCTATAAATGGATGATTGGGGGGTCCCCTTATTTCAGGAAAGCTCAATTTTTTTGGAACTGATGAGGATTCCAGTGGATTGCATCTCCATCACCCCAAGATTTTGTGGTTGCTCGACATGTCCGGAGGGTCAAAATTCCAATGGCATGGCTCCAACTTGGACCCCGACAAGAACTGGATGGTTGCTGAAAAATTACGTCACGAGTGGGAGATAAGTTGAACAATGTTAACCAACTGCAACAAGTGACCCATATCTGTTGGGTCAGGAATTTTCAACTTCCCCAACATTTTTTTAACAGAATCTGCCACGGTAGCACCAAAGCTCTGAACCTTGGAAGGAACTGACAGCCTTGGGATCAGCTGTGAGGGAGGAGCTGGCAGGGTATCACTGGATGGGGTTTCTTTCTTTTTCCTTTCAACATGTATACTGTAATCTTTAGTATACTATTTAGTATAGGTTAGTATAGTAGCCTATGGTCATAATCTTTACAGTATAGTTATGTTGTTGAAATTGTTGTTGTAATTTTTACTGTAATATACCATGGCATGAATATGTTTAATTCTTTGGGGCTTCTAATGTTGGATCTTTCAATAAGTGGTGCAGCTTTGCGATGATCCTTTGGGGACCGGTGATTTGTTTCTGGGCTTTGACGATAGGATCAGGGACACTATTGGGTTGCAGATTCACCTGAACAAAATATGAATAAAGGCAAAGATCAGTTCGGTTCAGCAAATTACACTGATGTTCACCGTAGGAACTTGTGGAAAGCCTGAAGTGATGAATGAATGGTAAACATCCAACAAGCACTGGAATTGAAGTTGCGAGGAGCTTGGAAGCGTCGAAAAGCTGGCGGTGGGAATCTCGGGACTTGGGGCTGGGTGGTCTGCAGATGGCTGGCTTTCTGGAGATTTTTGGTTTCAAAAAAACCCACCGATGTGTTCCATTCGTCTGTTTCAGTAGGGTAACTGTGCAGCTGTGGTTTCTTGTACGTTCTGGGTGTTCCCTAAAACTCAAAGAAACTCAGTTCTATGAGAGCCCGGACCATTGGAACCAGGCAGAGACAGCTTCTGCCAAGCTGCAGGGGCATCAGGACCGCAGAGGGGGTACAGAAATCTCCCCCTGATCCAAGAGGAGTTGGTTGCTTCAAGAAATGTGTAACATGGAGATGTATACCCTCTGGCAACATGGCCAGCTGTCGGAAATCCCCGAACTATATAAATTGAGCTTTATAGCTGGGTATTTTCCAGCACGCCATAGATAGTTTGATTACCGCAGGGTAGACTGTATGAACGCTAAAGACCATCCGAATTTTGACGATGTTCTTGTAGAGTCCAATTGCTCCGAGAATCGATCTTCAAACTGAGGAGAAAAGGTGTTCAATGTCGCAGAATATTTGGGATCCTCCAGAAATCCGGCCCGGCAATGGAACATATCCCACTAGTGGATCATTAGGAGCTCATGAGCGCGGCGGAAGCTGTTCGTGGGCTTTCCCAGTTTTGGAGGGGGCCTGGGGCTGCTGGGGACTGGGGGAGCCATGGCTTTGGTATAGACCAACGTGACCAGTCGAATTTGTTGTGGATGAACATGGCAGAAAACTCACCAAGACCAGATGGGGGGAGTCTTTTTTGGACATTCCCGATTTTGGCGCCTTTTTAGGTCTTTGCGAACCCACCATACCCAAGGTGCTGAGATGAAGACCCTGACAGAGAAGGTGGGCTCCGAAATGTGCTGTTTATATAGTGTTGACTTTACGGAAGCCAGCTGAAAGAAGCATGCATATTGACCATGAAGCTTGAGGCTTGAGCAGTGAGACCTGCACCGCATCACTTGATTTGGATTGAAAGTAGTGTTTTCTTCAAGCGAACTTCAACAAATTGCCATTTTTTGGCAGGATTTTTCCCATATCTTTCCCCCTACCCCCACCCCTAGAGTTTCAATTTGGCTGGTGCGGCTGGTGAGTTGTGTCGAGATGGGTCGGAAGGCCATCCAAGAGGAAGCCTTGGTGAGGGCCAGCATGAGCGCATTACAAGAACTCGAGAAGGCCGCTGACACGTTGGGCCAGCACTGTCTCAACAAGGTGACACGGTGGTCACCGGTTGTCGTTCTAACCTGGTCTAACCCCGAGGTTAACGCTGAGGTCTCATGACAGTGACTCGTCTGTTTTAGGATGTTGTTTGGCAATTTTCAAGGCCCATTCCATCAGATTTTTGGCCCAAGAGGGAGCTGAAAACTCCAGCGGCTCACACTTGTGCCATCCTTTTGGTGCGGGACAATTGTCCTGAGATCGGACCTTTCATATCCAGATTGCAGATGATGAGAAGCTTCAAGATTCTTCCCCTTTCGCTGGTGGTCATGTTTGGTGATGCCAGTGAGATTGCAATCCTACCCAATGCCAAACTTGCATCTTGTCAAAATCACCACCGCGGCATCACTTTGATTTGAATGTACCTCAAAACTGCTTCTGGAAGTCGAGCAGAATACACTGGCATGACCAAGACATGTTCTACACACTTTGAAAAGACAACATGAGATCAACACAAACTCCAAATCATGAATGACATTGATGATTTGGAGTTTGGACTTTGGAGCTTTGTTGAGGTCATGGATGGGAGCGAACTACCAGCAGAAGTTCAAAGTAAACATGATCTTCTCAAGATCGAGGGCAAGCCCAAGCATGAACTGCCAGAGACCATTGAAGATGTAGCAACTCGACTCAAGGGGACGACAACTCCAACTTCGAAGATGTGAAGAGTTGATATATTTATTGCTTCATGAGTTCATGGTTACAAGATGTTACAAGTCTGACTCATCATATTTCAATATGTTTCATCATCTTTCGATTTCAAAATCGATGACAATTTAGACCTCGGCCCATCTCTCAGGAGGCTCGCTGGCTGGGCATGGCACTTTCTCAGATTGGCTGGTTCCTCTCGGAATCCCCTCTGTCACCTGGCACGGCCTTGCAGGGCCCGGCAGGTTTCTCGCAAGGGACCCCAACATCATCCAAAATTGGTGATGATCAACGGGAAAACCAATGCTTGCTGCTTTCCCATGATTCAGGAAGCCTCCAAATATGTTTTCTAACACTTTGCAGGGTCACAGCTAAAGTTTTTGAGACAGATTCTTTTTGAGATAGACTCCGGGGTACTGATGCCTTCTCAACAATTTGGCTCACACAAAGAATAGAGAAGAGTAGAAGATAGTAGGAGAGAAGAGTAGAAAAAAGAGTAGAAGATTGGCCTTTTTGAAGCCTTTTTGTATCTTTTTGCTCTCTTATCTCCTGCTAGTCTGGACGGCTGCTTTACCTTGACTTGAGATCGTACAGATCGGGCAACACTTCAGTGGTTCTGCAGCTCATGGGTTGGAAATCCCTGTGCCATTGTGCTGTCTTGCTGAATGCTGGAATGTTCTTGGTGTGCCACTGCGAAAAGCGTTTTGGGAGTAGTTTCAGGGCAACGAAAATCCGCCCATGAGAATGGCATGTGGAACTCCTGATCTTCTAGAGGCCAAGTTTAAGACAAAACGATACAACGCATTGCAACCCGGATATCAAATTTGGATATGGCGCAAGTTCTTTACGTTGTGGGGTAAATGGCACACGGGGGCGTAAGAGTATGGCTTATGGCGTAAGTCAACCCCCCGTATTAATAGATTTCAGTAGATGATTGGCTGGGAATATACCAACTGATCCGATTGTTGGTTGGTCAAACACCGCAATCATCCAATGGTATCAGTGTGATGTATCATGATGTTTCGCACCTGAACAGAGTTGATGAAAGCCTTCATTCACTGAAATCATAGCTGCACCAACGGGAGGGCCTGTGAGCACTTGGTGGTGGTTAAGTGGCAATCTTCAACTTGTATCAAAGGACATGTCCCAAATTTTCAAGGTGATGCATGTGATGATTAATAATATCTCCAAATACCATTTTTTTTTAAAATGGAACGCGGGCGACCCTCCGCGTGCTGTGCTTCAGGTCCTTGGGGAAGAAGGCCACGAGTTGGATGCTGAGTGCAGAGGAGGTCGAGCGATCCAAACATCAGACCATGGCGTTGTCGTTGCTGGAGACCTTGGGTGTCTCCTTGGCTGAACCTCAGCTGCGGTTAGATCGGCTAGCGATATAAAATCGAGAAAAGGGGAAACTGAGGTTGTGATCAGCTGCAGGGAATCATCATGTTGATTGGGAAAACATGTAGAAAACCATCTCGAAATGGCCGGATTTCTCTTGCCAAATTAGATTCTTGGAGGGTAAGTAGGCGAGGTGTTCTTGACTCCAGGTGAACTGCTGTTCGTGTGGATAGCAACTTCCAAGAAAATTCCTGCAGATGGTTCACGGTTTCCATCCCCAGGATTGGAAGGTTTTCCAGGAAGGAAGAGAGTCCGGCAGGGTGTATCAATAGTGATGAACCCCCACAAACAAGTTATGCTCAATGATTTTTTTAAAGGACACACACATTGGGATTGGGTGGCAAGAACCTTACATTCTGGATACATAGCTTTTGCAAACTCGGCAGATCGGTAGATGTCTTCCACAACCCATTCTTGGCCTGATAAATGGAACGGAGGATTGCCATTTCTGGCGAGGACTACAATTTGTGTGGATTTGAGGACGCTCCAAAATGAAACAGCCGAGGAACAGAAGCCCACCGCACCCATCCCACATCATCCGCACACCATGCTTCTTGGCTTCAACCATTGTGCGACAGACTGGATGTAGCTGGGAACATGGACTGGATAGATTCTGATAGAGTTGATGGTTTCGCTGAGTCGACCTTTTTGTTTCTGGCACCGTTTGCAAGAGATCCGCACGTAAAGATGTCATCAAAATCATGTGGATGAATTGCCAGCCGATCCAACGTTCTTGATTTACACCCACTAGGTAGGCCTTTCCAAGATCCGCAGAACACACTGTGACAGGGTCCACTCACTTGACAGATCTTGACAGTCTCTCTCAAGCAAATCGACATGGTGGTGTTGATTTAAAAGCCCTGCCAGGGTTCACGGTTCGCCAACTAGTAGTCGAAAGCTGCCGGAGAAAGAGAGGACAACAGCATGTAGACTTTCTCCAATCACACCACATCTCCGACCCCGAACCACCCAAAAAATTCAATTGAATTCAACTCACACCCCTATTTTCCAGAACAGGATCACTCATTCTGCCCTCCGGTGACCTCCGAGTGATCCCCGAGAGGTTTGGCGGCATTCCTTGGTTGCTGATCATCCCAGTGGTGCTGGGAGTGGTTTTGGCCATTCTGATCCAGGCCGTGAGCCTCTACTCCGAATGGTCCGAAGCAAAGGACTGGAGCTGGGCCCAGCTGGGCTGTGAAGGTTGGTGATGCTATTCTCATCCATGATCCCCTAACCGATTTTGTGGGGTTCTCAAGGTAATTCTACAATGATTATGAATTGTCACAATTGTCTCATGAGTCCATTTCTGATTTTGAGGAGCTTTCAATATCAGGAGAACCCAATTTCACCTTCAACACAATCGCTTCCTGCCATTCCGCAGGAGAAGCAAGCCCGTGGCGAGCCCATTGAAGCAGACTTGGGCTATGGCTATTGAAGACCTCCACCGAGCAAAGGACCCGTGAAGACCCAAGGTCAAAGGTCCAACATTGACTCTTACAGGCTCCGCGAAAAAAAGTGTGCGTATGTGTCTTTGGGAGTACAACTTGCGGAATTGAAGCGCTTGGGCAACTTGGGCTGTCCGATACCGAAGCTGGTGGGTCAGGGTCAGAGTGGCTACCTCCCAATTCAAAAAGGTGGATTGATGGGTTCCCGGGGGCTTCGCTTTGACTGCGGTGATCAACGAGTCTTACCTGGGAACCCCACTCCAAGTCCTCGAGGTATGGGTAGTCAGACTCCATACCCATGGTGGTTTGTTATCTCCACATTTTCGGTTGGAACCCCCATGTTTGCTGAAAGAAACTCCCATGACACTGGGAGGCCTTAAAACTGGTGTATAAAGCAACGATAGGTTCAACTCATCAGCAAAGAACGAACTACCACAGTTTTTCACAGTGTCGGTATGTCAACAAATCACCTCCCCTTGGTTATATAAAATTATGTAAATGTGGTAAAACCCATGGGGCAAACCAAGCTGTCCATCAGGCCAGCGACCGATCCAAAGGAGCTCTAGAGGCCTTGGACCGACGCATGGCACGTTGCGAGTTCGATGTGAAGGACGATGGCTGTGACGGTCACCAGTAGTGGCTGATGGATGTTGGCAGGTGATCTAGCATGGATGTCGTGGTAGAAAGAGGGAACACTGGAACCACTGGAACTTGGGTGAAATGATAAAGTGGACTGGCATATCAAAGTAAGACTCCAGCTTTTTCGTTAACTGTCAGAAGTTTGCCGAGAGTGGATTGTAGCATCTACTGATTAGCATGATTTCCATCCACGATATCCATTGTAACCCACCATTCCACAAGATTGCGCAACATCTAACATTACTTCCATCATATTTCATGATATTTCAACATTTGACACTGCGACACCATGACTTTTCCCCAGCGTCACTCTGCAGATAGGATCTCCGTACCGCCCGCGCCCAAGCCCCAGCCGTTCCCGCGGCCGCTGCCGCCGCGGAAACGGAAGCGGCGCCAGCACAGGCGACGACGTCACCGTTGGTTCAGAAGCACGACCTTTGGACCACGATCAAATCATCTCAAATTTCATCCACCTTTTGAATTTCACTGAAATCCATTGAAAGATCGATCGATTGAAAGGTTGATTGGAAGATCCTTTTCCGTTTTCAGACGGGTCCTGGATCAGAACTTTTGGATGTCCAGGATCCGCTGTTAGATGAGTTGGTTCAGCGCATGGCGCGCTTTGAGAGATTGGAGGAGGTCAGGATGGCAGGGGATGAGGGGCGCTGAAGGGGAAGCCACCAAACAACTTCAAACAAACCAGCATACTTTATCAAGGGATATCAAGGGGGTTTTGGATAAGGGTTGGTGTAGTAAAGATTGGGTTCGTGTATATGATACATATATATATATATATATATATCATATATAACCCCAAAAAACCATGATCAGATCGCCCCATGCCCCATGCCCGAAGATCATTGAAGCAGGACTTACGAGTCGATGTGGATTCGCATCAAGGGCTTCTGAGAGCTTTGCAGGACGCTTCCGCGCCATGAAGTGAATGTTTTAGGCTAACTGATCAATTGGATGGTCCATCTACTTCCCTCGTTCATTGACCAAATTGACCAAACAAGATCACTTTCGAACGCGAAGGCTCCTGTGTGAAATCAACATGCGTTCAGTCTTTACTAGCAGGGCTTCTTTCGGTCACGTTCACAGAGTGAACTTCGACACTTTCTGGTTCGAACAGCATTAATTCATATTAATTCTTGTGGTTGGATAATCTGAGTTGATTCTTCACAATCCTGGCCGCCCAGCTAATCCAATGATGAAAAACTGACCCGTGCTCCATGAGACGATGGCTTTGGCCATGGAAACGCAGGAGACTCAGAGGCAGCTACACTCCCAACAAGACGCCATGAAGGTAAGGTCTGCGTCTTGGGGAGTGGCACCACTGTTGAATTATGGCCATTCTAAGGGGAACCTATGTGAGCGATGCGGACGTGAAGGACGTTTTGAAGTGAAATGTGATTAAGAGATATTAAGAGCACGCACTCTCGAATGCACAAGGCAGGTGCAGGTGGTTTCTGCCACTCTTGTCCCATTGAAAATTTGAATGTAGGTTTACTTCAAAGCGGAACTCATCTGCAGACGCAACACCCACGGTGACATCTTCATGGCAGGTGGATGGGGTATCTGAGATGTCAAAGCAGCTGAGCAGATGCGAAGAACAGATCGAGGAGAGCTGAGGGTGTCCTGACAATGGGTCGGATAGTTATCATCCTCATCCTCCATCTCCTTTTCTGGTTTTCGTTCGGGGTAAGAGATCAGCTTAGCTGAACTTGCACAGCTGAAGTTGTGGACACATTTTGCGTTGAGAAGAGAGAAAGCTCGAGTCATCGACACTGACAGAAAGCACGCACGAAATTGATCATTTCCCAGTGATATTNCAGCTGCTGCAAGTGCAGCTGCCAGGCAGCTCCTTGGCACTGTCAACGGACCAGGAGGCGTGGTCTTCGGGGTATCTGCTGGTGGTGGGATGATTTTCAAGTTTGGTTTGACACGGTTTCACCATGTTTCACCACAATTGCCATACGACTCATACATGGGGAATCAAGTTTCCCGCTTCAAAGGCTTAAAGATGCTCATTTTGTTTGCAGAGCCAGCGGTCAGGATTGGCCATGGCCATTTCATAGGGGAGCACATTTGCCCATGATTCCCGGTGCGGGGCATCACTGAAAGTGACATTTGACACTGCGACACCATGATTTTTTCCCCAGCGTCACTCTGCGGATAGGATCTCCGTACCGCCCGCGCCCAAGTCCCAGCGGCTCCCGCGGCCGCTGCCGCCGCGGAAGCGGAAGCGGCGCCAGCACAGGCGACGACGTCACCGTTGGTACAGAAGCACGACCATTGGACCACGATCAACTCATCTCAAATTGGATCCACCTTTTGAATTTCACTGAAATCCATTGAAAGATCGAACGATTGAAAGGTTGATTGGAAGATCCTTTTCCGTTTTCAGACGGGTCCTGGATCAGAACTTTTGGATGTCCAGGACCCGCTGTTAGATGAGTTGGTTCAGCGCATGGCGCGCTTTGAGCGATTGGAGGAGGTCAGGATGGGGGATGAGGGGCGCTGAAGGGGCAGCCACCAAACAACTTCAAACCAGCATACTTTATCAAGGGATATCAAGGGGGTTTTGGATAAGGGTTGGTGTAGTAAAAATTGGGTTTGTGATAGTTTGTGTATATATCATATATAATTTAATCCGAAAAAGACCATGATCAGATCGCCCCATGCCCGGGCTGCCCCATGCCCGAAGATCAGCAGTGATCCCTGGATGACCTCAGGACTTACGAGTCGATGTGGATTCGCATCAAGGGCTTCTGAGAGCTTTGCAGGACGCTTCCGCGCCATGAGGTGAATGCTTAAGGCCAACTGGATGGTCCATCTACTTCCCTCGTTCATTGACCAAACAAGATCACTTTCGAACGCGAAGGCTCCTGTGTGACATCAACAAATTTGCGTTCAGTTGTTACTAGCAGGGCTTCTTTCGGTCACGTTCACAGAGTGAACTTCGACACTTTCTGGTTCGAAAAGCATTAATTCTTGTGGTTGGATAATCTGAGTTGATTCTTCACAATCCTGGCCGCCCAGCTAATCCAATGATGAAAAACTGACCCGTGCCCCATGAGACGATGGCTTTGGCCATGGAAACGCAGGAGACTCAGAGGCAGCTACACTCCCAACAAGACGCCATGAAGGTAAGGTCTCGGTCTTGGGGAGTGGCGCCACTGTTGAATTATGGCCATTCTAAGGGGAACCTATGTGAGCGATGCGGACTTGATGGACGTTTTGAAGTGAAATGTGATTAAGAGCACGCACTCTCGAATGCTCAAGGCAGGTGCAGGTGGTTTCTGCCACTCTTGTCCCCTTGAAAATTTGAATGTAGGTTTACTTCAAAGCGGAACCCATCTGCAGACGCAACACCTACAGTGACATCTTCATGGCAGGTGGATGGGATATCTGAGATGTCAAAGCAGCTGAGCAGATGCGAAGAACAGATCGAGGAGAGCTGAGGGTATCCTGACAATGGGTCGGATAGTTATCATCCTCATCCTCCATCTCCTTTTCTGGTTTTCGTTCGGGGTGAGAGATCAGCTTAGCTGAACTTGCACAACTGAAGTTGTGGACACATTTTGCGTTGAGAAGAGAGAAAGCTCGAGTCATCGACACTGACAGAAAGCACGCACGAAATTGATCATTTCCCAGTGATATTNCTGAAGTTGTGGACACATTTTGCGTTGAGAAGAGAGAAAGCTCGAGTCATCGACACTGACAGAAAGCACGCACGAAATTGATCATTTCCCAGTGATATTGATCAATCTCTCTTGTTGCCGACGATTCAGCACTGATTTCCATTGATTCTGCTGGCCCCAAAAATGACCGAATGACAGGAGCTTCAAACTCAGCTGCTGCAAGTGCAGCTGCCAGGCAGCTCCTTGGCACTGTCAACGGACCAGGAGGCGTGGTCTTCGGGGTATCTGCTGGTGGTGGGATGATTTTCANCAGCTGCTGCAAGTGCAGCTGCCAGGCAGCTCCTTGGCACTGTCAACGGACCAGGAGGCGTGGTCTTCGGGGTATCTGCTGGTGGTGGGATGATTTTCAGGTTTGGTTTGACACGGTTTCACCATGTTTCACCACAATTGCCATACGACTCATACATGGGGAATCAATGGGAATCAAGTTTCCCGCTTCAAAGGCTTAAAGATGCTCATTTTGTTTGCAGAGCCAGCGGTCAGGATTGGCCATGGCCATTTCATAGGGGAGCACATCTGCCCACGATTCCCGGTGCGGGGCATCCTGCTGTTCGTGGTTTGGAAGTTGGAGTATCCACGAGTTTCACAGATCTTGGGAAAGTTTCATACCCAGAGTCTGAAGATGTTCATACCTGGTTATGAAACTCTCCCAATATCCCATTGATATCCCATTAATATCCCATTGATATCCGATTGATATCCCATTAATAGGAATTAATACCCAGTTATCCCATGTTATCCCGTGGTTGTGGCTGCGGGGATTTTCATTTGTAATTATTTCAGTCAATTTGCCTCGACCGGGTGTGTCTTTTCCTTTTGATTGCATTGATCAGCCATTGCAATGTGTGGATTGACTCGCACAGACGTACAGTTGCCACCTCCTCCTTTGACGGTCGAGTCTGGCAGTTGTAGATCGTGTCCCATCTCCCAGTGTTTCATACCCAGCGTTCTCTCCATGTTATCCCATGTTATCCGTGGGGAGTTCTCATGAATTATCCCATCCCATTGATCCACCGGGAGATTCCCTGCTTTTTGCTGAACCCTTCAGCTGTCCAGGTGAGTCTGTTGCCTGACTTCACCGAGCGCCTGGAAAAGTGCGAGCGACAGCATCAGGAGAAATGGATAGAAATGGATCCAAGGTGATGTAGATATGGAAGCGCCACGGGAAAACATGGGCAAAAGACAAACCATGGGATCTTGGGGGGTCCAACTGTTGATATTTTGTGATGTGCTACTTATTAAATTGCTATACCTTCTTATAGTATTCAAGGAGTATGGCTGGACATCTTGTTTTGGTTTGTGTAGGTGGATTGGTGTTAAGGATTGGGCTCCAGGAATTTCCACAGCCTTCAAATGATCATTCCAGGCTGTGATGCCGCAACAGCCCACAGGAATTTCAGCAGTTGCTGCTTTCGAGCTCCGCGAAGTCGGAGTCCTCGGAGGTCAGAGCGGGGTGCTACCTGGGTCAAGATCATGGGACATAGGGGCACAAATGGACAGCGACTTTGTTTCTTTTTTGTGCATATGAATGATAAATTTTAGATACAGATAGATGATATGAATGATAGATGATGATTGATGGATGGCTTGGGACTCTCTCAAACTCGTGCCGGCCACCTTGGTTGTTGCTGGCAGATTGCCAGATGTGAAGAGCAAGTGAAGGACCGGTGGCGGTGGTGGGGAAGATTCTTGGATTCAGGGACTGAGTGATTTGGGAATTTCAGTATCAGTATCACATGGTTTCATCTCTTTAGTGCAGGACCCGGCAAGACCAATGGTTACATTGGTATACATTGGTTAGGGATGGTTAGGGTATCCCTCATCTTTAGTGGGACCTCGGAAAGGCCAACCTTCTGAAGATGCCCCAAGTCCTACCCGCAAGGAACTGAGACTGCTCTTGCATGAACAGAAGTCTTCGAGGGCTGAGGATCGGAGTGGCCAGTGGGGAATCGGAACGGAATTTCGGATCGTTGATTCACTGTTTCAGGAATTGAATTGATTTCAACATCCCATTCATTCAATTTAAGGAAGTTTCAGACGTTTTGCCATTTCTGAGGAACTCACACATTTTCTGAGCAGGCTACACATGGTAGTGAACAGATCTGATTTGGAGACCTCTATCTTAGAGAACTTGGGTGGCCAAAGAACTAGGACCCTAGGCTCTCTGTGGTTTACTTCCCTTCTTTTTACATCATTTTGCAACAAGACCTTTTCACACATTTCACACATCAATCTAATCTCAAGCTCCTCAGAGTCGCCTCAGAGTTTCTTTCACCCATTCCTTTAGCTGCCCAGGACCCAAGTTTCGCCAGTGCGCAGGGTGAAATGTCACAGCAGATCAGCAGATGCGAACAGCAAGTGAAGGAGCCCACCAGCGAGTGATTTATTCACCGCTTATCGCAAGCTTGGAGCAACCAAGTCAATGTAAATCAACCACTTTGAAAAGACCAGAAACATCATGAAACATCTGCTTGATGATCTTCCTCACAGCATATGTAAGTGGGCAAATCAACAGACTTTGGTTCTCCATTGCGGATTGTGTCCTAACTGCAGTTTTGTGCCAGGAACTCCAACAAGAACTGCGTGAACAGAAGTCTTCGAAACCCGAGGTTTGACAACCTGGGAGCCTGGGTGTTGCACATGGGAACTAGTTGGGAATTGCATGTGTTGAACGTTCAACCTTCCCAGTGACTGATCCTCCAGTGACTGATCCCAGATACTATTTGAGAATGGTGCACTTTACAGAAGAACATGCAATGGGTTTGGGTGTTCGTATTGTGTGAATTTTGAGATGACCAAAGAAGATCCCAAATTGGCGGACATCTCATTTCATCCATCCAGCCTCTAAAGGTTTCCGCCTTCAATCCTCATGAGGATGAGGAGTGACACGCCTTTCAGACGGAGCCAACAATTGAAGGGTAGCTGGGTAGCCGCATGATGCTTTTTGAGGTTGGTCAGATAGCGACTTGATTTGTCTCGCTTCGTGGTTCGTCATATTTGTAGGAGCGTCTCCCTACAATCCCCATGATTGCACTGCTTTCCAATCAAAATAAGTCTCATTGGCAAATGATGATATGAAATGACATGACATGATATGATATGAAATGTTATGATACCAGTATGAAATGAAGTGGTATGAGACGATATGATATGATTCCAAATGATATGATGATCCCCATTTTCATCCCATGTGATGTTTGGATGTTTCCGTCTACGCCGTAGGACTTCACAGACCATCAGCTGATGTTGCTGGATTTGCAGCAAAGGGTGCGGGATGTCCAGCTGGGGCTTAGGGAATTCTGTTTTTCTGGGTCAGGTTGAAACAAATGCAAAGAGTTTCAATAGGTTTGAATTGTTGTTTAGAGGAAACTTGCAGGAATAATGGTGATGAGAAACGGTAGACCTAGTTTTTTTTCCATCCGTGCATCCTTACCCTTTGTTACTCATCACAATCCAGTTCTGTCAGGTTAGGCTTTCTGGGACACGCCATCCTGTTTCCGTAATCTGACAGCATCCAATGAATTGGATCATGATAATTGCGATTTAGCCTCTGACCCAATCACCACATACCATGTATCAACGTTTATATGTTTGGTGCATCTCATTCCGTCAACGCAGGTCTCATCTTTGGAAGGAGCTCCAGGCGTTTGGAGGGGTTGGCTGCTGTCCATTTCCAGACGATTTGCCATGGTGCTTTTCCACTGCCATGTTATCAGGCCTTAGTGTCAATTCCCTATGCCTATGAAAGTCTTGTTGAACTATATACCGCATACCCTATTGAACATTGCAATGGGCTTATTGTGGGCTTTTTGTGGGGCTCTCATGGGGTCATTGCCTTGCAATAGTTCCTCATAATTATCGCACACCAATTATTTGTTGGCTTCATATCTCCAGCATCTCCGCAAGAATATGCCCAGGAGATCCACCAAAATGACTCCATATGGGGGTTTCTGAAGTCATGGTGGATCCCCAAGTCACCAGGATTGTTTCAATACCAAGTCATGGTCTAATTTGGATGATTTCGGGGTATCACCCATGACTTATTTGGATGTCCGGCCTTGTTGTTAAGTGCTTGGGGCGGTTGGCGTAGTTTCATTTCTCGCCCAACCATAGTTATAATTTCGCCAACTATAGAAATATGTCCTCCATCTATTTGGCCTATTTGACTACTACTTGTGGTTTTTGCCATCTACTTATATATCTTTTGCGCAATGTATTTGGCACAGTTCAGAGCACTTATAACATGCTATGTTGATGTTAGTTGGGCTACATATGCAAGTGATTTACAGATAGCCTTTACGTAGACCTCCGCCTAGTTATAAAATATGTTTTGGCCTAGTCGGTTTGTATGCCTTGGCTCACTTAGTAAGTAGGTCCCGGCATGCATTGTTCGTACTTCTGCATCATTCGACTCATATGTCCCTCCGTCTACGAGACTGTGTCAAACCACGAACGCATTGATGACTTAGTAGAGTGCTTATTAGCACTTGACCATCGCGACTAGTATATTCAAGACTGGCTTGTGTCTGAATCATTTGGTGATTGGCTAGCGAAACTTGGTCTAGCCCTGGATTTTTTCAGGATTGTGACGCGTCTGCCATCGTTGACAATGCCATGGATTGATATGTGTGCATGCCTTGTAGCTTTTGTTTTTCACGAACTGTCGCTGCTTTGTTTCACTGTTGATAAATTGCGAAAAACTTGACGTGGTTGAGGTGTGGACCTGTGGTGATCTCGAGCCATTCTATCTGAACGTCCAGGGCAGCAGTTTTTCGCAATTTCGCACTTTTAAAATCCCATTTCAAATCCCGCAGCTACACGCAGAGGCCATATAAAGGCTTCAAATACACTGTCCGAGGAGGCCCAAGCAGCCCTGCTCTGGCTCCCCGAACAAGATGCAGCCTGGCTTCTCGAGGAGCTCAGTGTGAAGGCATCAAAGATGCAGCTCTGCAATGCGACAGGAAGTTTGAAGAGGGCGGAGGCGCAGAGTCCGATAGCCTTGGGTGATGAGCAGATTTTTTTTTGGGGGTCCATCCTAGCCTGCGGATCACAAGTTGATGCCGAAAGGTCGAAAACGTCACGGTGTCACGAGTGAGAGGCTGGCCAACATTGCCATATCCGCCCGCCAGGCGGAGGGGGCAGGGGCGCCTCCCCCCGGCAAAGGCCTTGACGCTCTTACAGGCGCGGATCGGCTGGGGTTGGGAAGAGGAAGGGGCAGGGTAAGAAAGGGGGAAAAAGAAAGACGCCAGAAAGAGACCAAGAGAAAGAGAAAGGGAAGACTAGGAGAGAAAGAGAGAGAGAGAGAGAGAGAGACAGAAAGAAAAAGAGATGGGAACACAAAGAGAAAACACAGAGAACACTAAGAACATAAAAGCAGCCCTGAAGCCTCAAACAGCCCTCCGACACCGACAAGCTTCAGCAACGATGGCTTCATGTGATGTCGTACTGCCGGCATCCGTGTGGATGGTTGTCGCAGCTTTTGCTGTCCACTCGACTCATTCTATATATTTCAAGACTTGATCGAAGATCGCCGTGAGGATTGCAGGAAATCATGGTTCTCAACAAATTTACCCGGGAACACCACATCCTTGTACTGATGCCTTGAACAAAATGGGTGTTGATTATATATATGGCATGCTGGGAAATCGTCCTGGTTTGATTTTCGAAGTGGCGGGAAACCTCCTTAACCTAGAGCCCATGCACGGAGGTCAGCATGAAAGTTATTTTCGGTTTTATAGTTGGTGCATGTCCACGTGAGCAATTCATTGGAAGGAACTGGTATGCACTTGCTGATGCCCCAAAGAACCCAGAGTCTTTCAAGCCAAGGGTCCTCAACATTGCGCGCGCGTGCCGCCTTTCTTTTTTCAAGAACAACCACGCAACAGCTGCAACACCACTACCCTACTACCACATCGCGAATAGCGCCCCAGCACCACGGAAACACTTCACCCTGGTGGGGATAAGCTGTTCCTACCATTTCGTAAATATCTATCGGCATTGCTACTTCAAATATCATTCGCTCATACACTAACCAACTTTTATGTTGTTAGATGTTTAGTTATGTCCGCCGCTTTTTGTATTGAATAACGTGCGACTACCTACCAAGCCTACCCCCGCTTGCAAACTTTTTTCCCCTTACCGCAATGCCGCGTAAGAAGCCCAAAGCCAAAGCGCCATGGCTGTACCGGCCGGTCTTCGACCAGGCCGAGTTCGTGAAGGCGTGTGAGAAGTTGTTTCCGGCGACGCTCACACAGCTCCTTAACGGAGCGGACCCGCCGGTGCCAAAGAAGTGCGCGGCGGTCCTGTCAACCCGGTGTACCTACCCTGTGCAGCAGGAACGGGTCTGGGCCCCACTTGGGAGCAGCAAGACAGTAAAGAAAGATGCAGGAGTGTTGCACTGACGTCTCAGCGTACGAAATGTTATTGTGGGCCGGAGCTCCATGTAGAAGCTTTCAATAGCTCGTTTTTTTTGTGGCTTTGCGTGCGGTTCAAATGTGATGACATCTATTTGAAAAAGTCGTGATAATACATGTAAATAACTTCCAGGACCTATCTGGAATGGTTGTGCGCAATCCACGCAGGCTGGGTATATGGGCGTCTGTGGCATTGCACTGAAAGAGCTGGTGTCCCCACTGAGATCGTTCTGCCCGAATCACCTTCGTGTCGTTGAGGTGTCGAAAGATTATCACGTCTGCCTCAAAGTCAATCACAGCCCCAAGCGAACGTAGAGTGCACCGCTTCCAGCTAGTAAAGCTTCTGCGTCCAGCTGCACAGCTCCTCCATTTGCTTGTGTTAGTTTCTATCGCTCTTGCCGCCAGTGCTGTTCATCGTTTTGGTCGTGGTGCTAGTGATGGCGGTGCTGGTGGGGGTTTTGTTGCCCCCCGCGGTTCTCCAACTCCTCTTCTTCGGACCTCAACCGCAAGCTAGCCAACCGCAGCTTGCCGGACGGCGCCCGCATGCTTCAGACGAGAAAGAATGCCAGAAGGCATGCCAGAAAACACGCCACAGGCAAAGTAATTTGGTTGGTCAGTTCGGTTTGTTTTGGTCATTGTATTGTTGTTTATTCTTGCTGTTTGTTGCTTTTTCAGGTTGTCCTTTGCGTATGCGTTACTACTGCTTCTGCTCCTGCTGCTGATGATGATGATGACGACAATGACGACAATGACGACAATGACGATGACGGTGATGACGATGACGACGATGAAGATGAGGATGAGGATGAGGATGAGGATGAGGATGATGATGATGATGATGATGATGATGATGATGATGATGATGATGGTGACGATGACGATGCCGATGACGATGACGATGATGATGACGATGATGGTGATGGCGACAATGATGATGATGATGATGATGATGATGATGATGATGATGATGATGATGATGATGATGATGGTGACGATGACGATGCCGATGACGATGACGATGATGATGATGATGATGATGATGATGATGACAATGATGATGATGATGATGATGATGATGACGATGAGGATTATGATGATGATGATGATGATGATCATGATGATGATGATGATGACGATGACAATCACGATCACGATGACGGTGATGACGGTGATGACGCTGATGATGATGATAATGACGATGATGATGATGATGATGATGGTGATGATGATGGTGATGACAATGATGACAATGATGATAATGACGACAATGACTACGATGACGATGGCGGTGGTGATGATGATGATGATGATCATGATGATGACAATGGCAATGACAATGATGATGATGATGATGATGATGATGATGATGATGATGACGATGACGATGATGATCATGATGATGATGATGATGATGATGATGATGATGATGATGACGATGACGATGACAATCACGATCACGATGACGGTGATGACGGTGATGGCGGTGATGATGATGATGATGATGATGATGACGATGACGATGGCGATGACGATTTTGATGATGATGATGATGATGATGATGATGATGATGATGATGACCATGAAGATGACGATGACGATGGCAATGATTAAGTTTGTTGTGAGTGTTGGTCGCCGAGGTGATAGGGGCCATTTTACTTTTCCTCGCGGCCCTGTTCAAGGAAGCGGCTCAGATGCTCCGGGAGCCGCCGATGTCAGAGGGAGCCGCGGCCTCATGAGAGCAGCTATTCAGCTGCCGCTTCAGTGATTGTTTTGGCAGCTTTCGTTTGCAGTGCATGACTTCTTTTGTGGCTTGCTGTTTGGACTGCATAGGGGCGGAACAGTTCTATCAAAATCCTGCACCGCCATTACCCCGCCAGATCCACTATAGCCAAACCTTAAAAGAGCAACTGTTGATCTTTGACTCATTGACCGATCGCGGTTCTTTCATGAATTTATTTCACTGATGGCAAGTAATTAGAAGCTTTTGCAGTGATAGCAGGTTTTGTGGAGGGGTCAAGGTCAACTTGCTGTCATTGAAAGCACGAAAGCTGGTTATGTGGCTGCTGAAGTGCTGTCTTCATAGCTCTATTTTTAAGATGCGCCATTAGGTCCACTGCAGGGTTTCAACCAAAGTGACCGGAGCAGGAGACGTATGAACGCCTTCGCGCCGATACACTTATACATGCACCGGAACACTTATATATATATATATATTTATAATATACAGTATACACCGACACCTGGTTCCGCGCACGCACCGATACACCGATACACCGAACCCGGGTGTCACAACGGCTCAGCGGCCTAACGGCGCACACGAACAGCTTCCGTCCTAGCGGCGCAACGGCGCGAGCACACTCATTACCCCCTGTCTTTACCCCCTTTACCCTGGTAGTTGCATTCTAGGTCGTGACTGGCTGTTTGAGCTCTGAGGTAGGTTCTCGGCTGTGTGGCGTCCCCCTTTGCCATTTTTGCTCATTTGACATGCTTCACATCCCGTATGATTGCGGCTGGGTTCACTTACTGCTGCGTTTGGAACGTGGGTTTCGTACGGCCTCGTTCCTTTGCTCACTTTAGCGAACTTCGGCGTGCTATCAGCCACCTTGCGCAGGATGATCCTCTTTGGTATTGTTTTTTATCGTTTCTCTCTGCATCTTTTTTACGTGCCTGCTGTCCCGGGGGTGTCCCATGCTGTCCCGTTTTGCCTGGCTGCCGTGGCGTGCACATGCTGAGGACAGCTGATTTCAGAAATGATAGGATCAAAATGCGTCATGTGTCATCCCTCTTTGCTCCTGGAATCTGCGACTTGGATCTCTACCCATGGTGTTAGTTGTTTTAGTCCTTCTTTGCTTGCGCAACTGGTCTGAAAAGACGAAGCTGGGCATGTCGCCAATCTGCGTTTACAAATTCTTACTAAGGTTCGCGTGCTCAATGTTGAAAATGCATGTCCTTACCGCTATCGGCTTTCCCAACCAATTTTTTAACTGCTACCTTCGCGGAAATGTTTCCGAGTACCTCCGCGTTGGTGTTGAATCTCCGGAATGCAAATTCTCCGGCCAGTGACTTTATAAGTTTTTGGAAGCATTTCATTCCAGACAGTTGTAGGCAGAAACACCTCGCCTGCGCCTCCCTGAATCAGATGGGTACATGGAACTATGCATGGGGTTGCTGCTAGGTTCTGTCGTTCCCTTCTGGGGTTGGATCAGCCCTTTTATGATTATATAATTAGTAATTTGCAGGCGTCGGGTCCGGTTTGTCTACTTCCATGGTTTGTGCTGCCTGGAGCGGGCAGGCAGATGCCCAGACTTCGGCTTAGAATTGGGGTGGACTTTCCCCACGGAATGATTATATAGTTGTAGAATTTTGGCGGACGCAGGGACGGGGGCTGGTCGGCTTGCCTTCCGTATCGTCGGTTCCAGCTCTTTCCAAGCCAGAGTGCGTATATTACTGCGTTCCCTCCAATGTCATGAAACAGCCCTCGGAATTCTGAAGAGCCATAGCGAACTTATGACCCATGAGGATGGAGCCTCCATGCTCGGGGATTCATGAAGCGCTCGTTCTGTGCGCAGTGTATTGATTTGCGCTTTCGATTCAGGCGATGCCGAGCCCTTTGTGAACAATGCGTTTTTTTCCCTCTGGGCTTTGGATGTGATGTTGTTCAGGGCGTGGCTCGCAAAAGGTTAGTGTATATTTTGCGTTGGCGACGCAGGTCCTTCCACCCTTCAGGAAAGTAGTGTTCTTCTTGTTGGGGAGGATGGTGCTGACGCTTTTCTTGTTCTTGAATTGTCAGGATTTTCCATGAGAGTGGTGAATTTGTGAGCGTGGGAGGTGGTTGCACATGGTTCATGGTGATTGGCATTGGCAGTGCTTGCTTCTTTGGGAGAACTTCTAGCAGTTCCTTCATCAAACCAAATCGGTTTTGAAGAGGGCACCCAAGGGGCCTTTTTCCTCACCCCTTGCCTTCGCCCCTTCCCGCTTTTTCTACACGCACTGCTGCACATACCTCTGTGCAAAATATTTCTCTCCGCAACTTAGTCGTGGGACCGTGATCTCCTGCTAGCAACACTGGCCCCCGTCCTTCCTCCGGCGCATGTACTGATAAAACTCATTGCTTTTCTCCAGCCTGGATTCCAATCTTAGCGGTGCTAATGCGCCGGTTTCGGCTGCTGTTCCCGGACCCAAAGTCTATGATCCCGTCACTGTGGTATTTTCACACTCCCTTCTGCGACTGGTTATTGAGTGTGTTTACCATGCAAGAGCGACATGTTATCTTGCAATGTTTTGTGGAAACACTTCATGTGTAGTAGAGCTGCTCTTCCAATAATATTGAATTTGCATGCAACTATATTTGTTTCTGAAGGCAGCGCTATTCCATGTCCTTTCCTTTTTAGATGTTGGCCCGGAACATTGTTTAAAAAGACCCATAGGCTATGTTTTTTTTAAGCATTCATTCTATTTTGCTACCAGATTGCCACAGCGCGAATGTCATATACCAAATAGCCGCCACAAACGTTCTAGTTTTGCCACGGCCTCGATCGTCCGCACGCCTGAGGCGTTGTTTACGATCATGGCCAGGATGCTGGTGTTGCAGGAAGGGTTCTGGCACACCCATCGTCAAAGCGTCCGGTGCAAGGTTTGGACGGCGGCGCGGCCTGGGCAGCCGCCGCCGCCCTTTGAGCGCCGCTTGAACGGCATCGAGGCGCGGTTTTTTAAAAGAAAAGGAATTAGCAAGAGTTTGGAACGTAAGGTGGAGGGAGGGGTTTGGAGAACTATATCCTGATCAGAAGTTGACAAGTTGTAGCTACCCGGTGTTTGGGTGTTTTGGGATGTG